>ML852114.1:0-13838 GCA_009831015.1 Picea engelmannii
CTTTAATGATGAAGATTAATCATTGTGTTATTATGGGATGAAAGGTTCTGGTAGATGAATTATTTTTCTTGCCATTAGCTCATTGCATATATGTTTTATTTCTAGTAGCTAGTATCTCAAACAGTAATTGGATGCTCACATGGTTAATGTATTAGTACTAGGCCAGTGGTATAAAATTATTGTCTGCATGCTTGAGTAGCGGGTTATCCTAAGTTCAACCTCTTCCCCTTAGTTAAGCTTAATTCCATTTTTGTTGCCAAGTTGGTTTATACTGACTTACATCTCATATCGGTCCCACCCAATAGAAAATATACAAAAGAGAATAGTCCAAATCGAAGGAAGATCCTTCACAAGAAAATGTAAAGCCCATCAATAATTTGGCTGAATCGCAAGATCTGGAGAACCATTCCACTATTAAATGCTACAGAGTCTAATTGGGCCTCGGTGGCGGGTTTGGTTCCTATTGTTGAGTCAAGGGATTTAAGACCCATCAACATAATTTGCACTAGAAGGAGGGGCTAAGAATGAATGGCTAGATATATATTCTACAGAGTATTTCAAACAACCTATAGATTCAAAATAGCCCACATGCATGGCTAGTCATTCCCAAGACAACCCACACACGTTGAGTACTCCTAGAATGAGTAACTCACCCCAGCTTGAGGAAGAACCTTTTCACCTTGAAATACCTCACACTCTTCCTCACAAGGAAGTAAATCAATTCAGAAGAATCACAAGATCCTACGCCCAACAGATCGGTGCATTTTCCTTAGCTCCCATACTCCCTCAAATAAAAAAACAAATAAGACCAGTGGTTATTACTCTCGACGATGTTTTCTTACACTCGGTAGAACACTTAATATATTTTGCGATTATTGAAATCCAAGAACCTCTTTATTTGATACCCGAAACGCCAGCCAACGACGTCTCTGAACCAACTGATTTTTCAGAAGAAGAGGAGTTTAACTCATAGTCTGAAGATATGGAAGGCAACGACGACCATAATGATGAAAGGGGGAACCCGCCTCTTAACAATCAACCATGGTTAGCCAGAGACGCTTTGGCCCTCCCAGGACCAGTTCATAACCTTCCTCGTCATCCAGAGAAGTTGCTACCAAAGTTCGATCCCGAAACCTTTGGATTGCCTGAAGATCATATCAAGAAATTTATACTAGCGATTAGGCTTATGAACGTCCAACATGAAGACATAGTATGCAGAATTTTCCCCTATACGTTTTAAAATTCATCTCCCACGTGGTATTTCAACCTACTGATAGGATCTATAACTAGCTGGAAGAAGTTCTAGAAATATTTTCTAGAAAAAATTGTCGAAGAAACTACTATGGGAGCTCTGATGGCTGAGTTGTTCTCCGCCACCATGAGTTCGAAATAAAGGGTCAAAGACTTCAATCAAAGATTCATGACCATATTAAACAAGTTCTAGCCCGAAGCTAAGCCAACTCAGGAATTGTAAATCGAAGTTTACGATAATTCTCTCCCAACTTCCATTTCCATGTTCGTAAAAAGGGCTTCTTAAGCTCGAAAAGTGATGCACAAGAGATACACAAAATGGATATAGCAGTAACTATAAACACAAAAAACATAGGTACCTTTTCTGCTTACATATGAAATTTTTAATTTCAATGTACACAATTGTTTAGAAGATTTGAGTGCCTCTTCCAATATCATGCCTCTTTCTGTTTTCCAAAAGATAAATGATGTTCCACAAATAACAAGAACTATTATCATCCAATTAGATGGGACATATTTTAAGGTAAAAGGTGAAATCACAGATGTTTTAATTAGACTATCATCCGATCCCATAGTTCATCAAACTATAGACATAATTGTGGTAGACATACCAGAGAGTTATGGTTTTCTCTTAAGAAGAGACTAATCGACCAAACTTCAAGGTTATTTCCCTACTGATTGGCCTCATCCATGGATTCCTCATAAAGGAAAATCCAATCAAATCTGTGTAAATAGTGAAGCACACAATGACATAATTGGAGGGTAATAACGAACCCAAAAGCTTTGCTCATTATGTTTTGGGGAATTAATTTTTTGAAAATGATTATGTTTGTCACGAAGCACAAACTTTTGAAATACCATCAGAGTTACAATAAAGCCTCCTCCCATGAATACATAATAGCGATTGTCCATTAGTAACTAAGTTAGGATTTAGTTTGACTAACAAGAATGATATTCCTAATATGTGGACCATGTTCTTCAATGGCTCTAAAACATAGGATGGATCTAGAATAGGATGTGTTCTAATTGAACCCAACCAAGGAAAAACAGTCATATCATGCTATTTAAAGTTTGAATGCACCAACAACACCGTTGAATACGAAGCCTTAGTTCATGGCCTTAAAAAAGACATTCACCTTCAAGTAAAATATCTTACAGTGTTTGGTGATTCTGAGATCATTGTTCGGCAGGTAATAAACACTATTCATTGCTTGTATCCATATCTAAAGGCTTACCAACAAGAGGTATGGAATCTGCTTTATTCATTTGATGCATTTAATATTAATTCTATACCATGCGATCAAAATATAGATGTAGATATTTTGGCCAATGAAACATCTAGGTTTATGCCTCCTGATGATGGTTTTTCGATTGAAATGATGTTTAGGCCCTCCGTACCAGACAATGTCATGAGTTGGAGAGTGTTCAACAACAATTATCATATTATCAACTTTCTTACTAGTTCAGACACACTGCTAAGATTCAGTGATCGATGATGAGGTACATCAACAAGAGTTGCAAACTTATCAAGAAGAAACTAACAAGGTGAAAACAAATTGTGTTCTAAAGAACATTTTGACTCTTGAAATATTATTTGATTTACAATCCAAGTTCAGGATGCATTTCTTGGTCAATTTGGGAACATATGAGCAACCTAAATATGTCAACATGGGCACGTGTTGTTCAGATTCAGAAAATTACACATTCACAAAGTTATTCAAGAAGTATCGAGATGTTTTTTCCTGGACATATGATGACTTGAAGACATATGATACACAAATTATACAACATGTGATCCCCATCAAAGAAGGGCCCAAGACGTTCTAGTAGAAGCTTAAAAAGATACATCTGACTCTGGAACCTTTGATGAAGAAAGAACTCAATAAATTGTTAGATGCCCAAATCATTTTCAAAGTGAAACATTCAACTTGGGTCTCTAATAAGGTGCCCGTAAGAAAAAAGTCAAGAGAAATAAGAATCTGTATATATTTCTGAAATATCAATCGCGCTTCCAACAAATATAAATATCTAGTTCCCCCAATGGAACAAATCCTACAAATCGTCTCCGGATCTCAACTATTCTCTCTATTAGACATATTTTCGGGATACAATCACGTTCTCGTGGCAGAACCAGACCGATTAAAAACCACTTTCTAAACTAAATGGAGAACTTATGCTTATAGACGGTGTTGCCACCTTAATACATGCCTACAAGTGTGGATAAGTATCCAACCCACTTGGTGTGTCCTTGGAGGCACAAACCTAATTCTAGACCCACTGTCACCTCGATCTAGACTCCTTCTCTCTAGGCTCACTCCTAGGGAAGCCAAGGGGGCTAGACCTTATCAAACTATGCGAAGTTTTTATTAAATTTCTAGGAGTTAATTGATTTATTGATTAGGGAGACCCAACCCAATGACAAGCAATCATGTAGATGCAATATTTCAATGACAAACAAACCTTTTACTTAACACAACAAGAATTAGACCAGTTCCTAAAGATTATCCAATCCCAATTATTCCAATATACACAAAAGAAATATATATATATATATATATATATATATATATATATATATATATAAAGAAAGATTCTTCTACAAAAATGAAACAAATCTATGAGATATCTATACAATGAATTGAAAGACAACTTTATACTTTAAAGAATTATGTTCAAATGAATAAAGAGTACTTGAAATGAAAGAATAGTTATTCACATGAAATGAAATTGCTTGAAAGTGAAACTGCTTGAAAAGTAAATTGCTTGAAAATAAAGAAAAGATTGAAATGTAGAAAATGTGAGTTGAAAGTGTTGCAATGTGTCTAGGTTACTTTTGATATATTTTTAGGTCTCTCTTTGAATTAGGGGCAATTATATGTGAAAGTTGTAAGAATAAGCTATGTTACTACCCCAAATCCTTATCCCTTCAACCAAGAGGAAGTGTTTTGTGCTCAATAAGGGAACAAGAAGGTTACCCTCTAGCTCCATAGGTCAAATCCAAGATTCTTGGGCACTCAACAAGGAGGACACATAGTGCCGTGAAATTGTCTCTGGCTTCAACCCCGTCTAGCCTCCCAAGTCACCCCTTTTTAATGGTGTTAGCAATACTAGAATTAGGTGCCTAATTAGACTAGCCACACAATCCTTTTCCCTTTATTGTTACCCAATATCCACAAAGTGGCAAGGGGAGGGAATACAGGGAAAAAGGCAGGGCACGAGTTTGATTACTTTTTCAAAGAAAATAAATTCTAACTACCCGTCACGATATTGCAATGGTGGCAAAGACACTCACATGCAAGGTGTGGGCATAGATGAATAATTAAAATTACTTGAAATAAATTAAATGAACAATCTAGCCACACAAATCTTCCTTAAGGACAAAGGTGGGAAAAAAAATGAATTTGCAAACCTCACAACTATGGCACAATGTGGAGGGAAAGCCTACCGATTTTGTGCCAAGGTGGGTAAATAATTTGGAAATAAAATAGAGAAAGATAACACTAGCCACTCAACCTTATCTTTGTGGGAGAAGTGGGGAAAACAAATTAAGAAAAATAGAAAATTAAATTCCTAACTAGCCAACACGATTTTGTAAGGGTGGCAAACCCACGCACATGTAAGGTGTGGGCATAAACAAAAATTGAAAATAATTTGCAATTTACAACTTATGGAAATGATAAAAGAATGCAAGACCAAGAGACTCCCTTGGGATGATTACAATGATTTTGAAAGAAAGAATAAGGAGAGGGTTTTGCACCAAGGCCTTTAGATGCTTCCTTGAGATTCTTGTGGCCAAAATTGGGAAGCACCTCGCCTTGTACTGGCAAAAACCTGCAAAAAACAACAAGTGTGATGGAAATTGCTAGAAATCACTTCAAATGAGTTAGTTTTGGTTAGTATATAAAACTTAAATTTTTATATAGAAAATATGAACTTAAATATTGATTTGAAAGCAAGATTTAGGAGATGAATAAGTGCAGAAAATAGATAAGAGAGTGCATAAATGATATTAGAAATTTAGGTGAAGTGAAGTGAAGCTTTTTAAGTCCACTCTTCACAGATTTGGTAACCTGCAAAGTTGTAAATACTCGATACACAATGAGGAAATAAAGTGAGTCCTTCAAAATGGTTCACAAAATACTTTCCAAACTCAAAGAAAAACAACTCACATAAATCTACAACAATACTACTAGAGATTTATCCCCAACAAAATACATTGCTTGGGGTTTTTCAAGTAAAACAATGTGAGCAAAATAAATACAAATTGCAAAAATATTACCTCACAAGAAAACCAAGAATAATCCAATAGAACACCAAGAGGTCACCGCAAGAACACCAAGAGTTCCTCCAAATCTTCACTTCTATTATTGAAAAGAATGGCTGCAATATGAAAACAATGTTACAAGAGAGAAATGGTGGGAGAGAAAGAGAGAGTGAGGAGAAAATTGAGAAGCATGGAGTTGATATGAAATTAGATGTGAAAAATGAGGAGAGGGGCCTTTATTTTAAGGGAGGGAGATAGGAGAGACCCCTCTTTCATGCATTACAAGTGTCACTCCCAAAAGAGGGAGGCTCATTCAAAGGGGGGGCACCATGAGAGAGGGGAACTCCCATTAGAAGAGGAAACTAAAAAATGGGGGAAGAAACCCCCTATACTAAGTTTAAACCTCTCTCTAATGCCCCAATGGGTCACCCAAGGTGTGGAATTGGCCTCCCATGCGGTCCCCATCACCAAATGACCAATCCAATGGAGATGGTGAGCCCCACAAGAGACAAATTCGCCCCCCTCTCTAAAGTTAAGTTGAATGAGAGGTAGGAAAGGGCGGATTTGATTTATTTGACCCCATGTTACATAGAAATGACTTAGGAAACAATGTTTCCCCCTTTTCTCATGTTTTACAACTTTTAGCAAAATTTGACATTTTTAATTTAGCCAATTATTTACTGATTTTTGAGTGATTTAGACTCATGGAAATTGACCTGGCAAAATTTTTCCAATTGAGATGAAACTTGGTACAAGGGTGTAGGGGGTCATAAGACATTTTATTTTAGTACCCATACCCCTATACAAAATCCCCAAGGACCACATTTTTACATTTTACACCAAAAACAATTACAAATTTCCAATTTATGGGAAATTTTAATTATTAAAAAATCCTATCAAAACTTAACAGAATTCCACAAGACTCTAGGAGATGTCTAGCATGGTAATATAAAACACTTTCATCCCTTATCTACCTACTGGGCTTGATCATTAGAACATATTTCACCACTTTGGAGTAAATTTGAGTGAAAAACTCAAGTAATTAAAATTGTTGGAGAAGCAAAATTAATTACCCAAGGAAAAAAAACACTCGATGAAAGGATTTCCCTAATGATAAAGTACTAGGACACTAAATCATTAAATCTTAACCCATGATAACATGTTAAATTAAAAACATTTCCCACGCAGGGGAGCATACATTCCGTGGAGAGAGAAAGAAATTATGGGGGCATAATTTCCCTGCTGAGCCATAGGTTTTCAAGCTTGTTGTACCACAAGGTACATATATTCATGGTACATGAAGTTGACACCTAGTCAAAATAGGTGGTCAAAAGACAGATTCCCTTTGTTATTATGAATGCAGGAGCTACCTTTCAGAGGGAAATTACCATTTCTTTCAAAGGATTAATCGGTCAAAGTGTGGTGGTTTACCTTGATGATGTCGCCATTTATTCTAAAAAAAGAGAAGACCATCCAAAACATCCAAGATAGATTTTTGAACAGTGCAGAAAGCATAGGATTTCTCTTAATCCCAAGAAAACTATACTCGCTATTTCAGAAGGTATTTTATTAGGACACATTATTTCTAAAGATGAAATTTCGGTGGATCCAGAAAGAACCAAGGCCATTCTACAAATTGCTCCACCACATAGCAAGAGGTCCATGCAATCATTCTTCGACATAATCAATTTCATAACAAGGTTTGTTCCAGATTTTGTTGAAATTGTGAAACCATTACAAAAGATGATTAAAAATGACATGTAGTTCAAATGGACACCCTTGGAGAAGGAAGCATTTGAAAACATTAAAACCGCTACATCCAACGCACCATCTCTTCAGAGTCCTAATTTCTCCAAGGACTTCCTGCTATACAAATTCACGCCCGATTACTTGTTAGCAGTAGTGCTCATGCAAAAGGATGAACAAGGAGACAAATACACCATTGTGTTTATGAGCATTGGGTTACAAGGTGTAGAACTGAATTTTCCTTTGGTGGACAAGCAAGCCTTTGCTTTCCATAAAGCAATCAAGCAATTCATAACTTATATCTTAAAAAATCATACTAAATTCATTGTCCCACACCCAGAAGTAAGGTCCATGTTTTTCCAAAAAGAACTAGGTTAAAGACAAGGGAATTGGATGGCGGATCTACAAGAGTACAACCTTGAATTCAAACTAGCCAATATTGTGAAAGGTCAAGTCTTATGTAAATTAGTGACACAAGGAGTTGACGTTCAATAACAAGATGAGGATGGTTGTCAAGATGAAACTATAATATATACTCAATAGGTTCCATATGTCCCAACCATTGAAGGATCGTGTTACAATGATCTTAAATACCATCTACAATATGGCACTACTCCAGACCATCTCAATGCTAAGAAAAAAAGAGTGCTACAGATGAAATATTTACAATATCAGTTGTTACATGGTATCTTGGTCAGAAATAATTACGACGGAGTGTTACTCAAGTTCCTCGAAAGACAAGATGATAATAATGTCCTAAAATATATGCATGATGGACCGGATGGTGGTCATTTTTTAGGAGACACAACGACTCACACAGTGTTGAGAGTAGGATCCATTTACCCACACTCTTCAAGGATGCTCACGCATACTCAAGGAGCTGCGGAGCATGTCAAAAGGTTGCGGGGAGGGAGCATAAAGTTTCTCTTCCTCTCCAACTTGTAGCAATGCAAGAACCCTTCGAGCAGTGGGGCCTATATATTATTGGTGATATAAATCCTCATTCTCCCAAGAAACACAGGTATATTCTAACTATTACTGATTATTTCACACGTTGGATTGAAGTAATACCTTTAGTCAAAGTGAATGAGGAAGTAGTAATAATTTTTCTCGAACAACACATTATCACAAGGTTTGGAATTCCTAAATATTTAGTATTTGATAATGCTACTTACTTCTCATCCTTGAAATTATATGAGTATGCATTAAAAAAGTGGATTATTTTAAAATACTTAGCCAACTACTGTCCCCAAGGAAATGGCTTAGTAGAATCTATGAACAAGAACATCATCCGTATCATTAAATGAACTGTAGTTTATCACCAGAGAAATTGGCACAATGCATTACAAAATGCTCTTTGGGTGGATTGTGTCATGCCCAAAGCTTCCATTGGAACTTCACCTTACTTTATTGTGTATGGGAAAAAAGTAGTTCTACCCTCAAACATCTACCTATATTCCCTCCAACTTACAAAACAATACCAAGGTAGAGAATTCCATGTCATCAAAAGTTGTATCGATACCTTGCTAATCCTGGAGGAAATACATGACAAAACCAAAAACAAGTTTGAAGCTCACCAACAAACAGTAAAACTTTGGTTTGATAAGAAGTATGCAGATGAGAAAGAGTTCCAAGTTGGGGACTTAGTTATAAAATGGGACAAATTACATGAAGATAAAGGGAAACATTAAAAATTTCAACAAATTTGGCTTGGTCCCTACCTCATTAAAGAAAAAAATGGCCAAGGTACTTTTCAATTACAGAAACTTCAGGAGGAAGTCAACTATATCCTTGTAAATGACCAAGTCCTGAATCACTATACAGTTAGCCATTGAGGTTGTCGATCACTTGTACATAAATAAATCTTGATTCTATTTTTCATTTTGATTTTTCTTCTTTAATTAGGTTGGTTTTCTTAATCTATTTGATTACAAGAATTTTCCTTTATCTTTCATGATGAATGCCTATATAATTTTGAATTTCTCACAACTTAGCGCAAGTCACATGTCTAAACGTAGCACATCTGGTAAATACCAATGAAAGGACCCTTCAACAAGTAAACACTTCAGCAAGTAAAGACTAATGAAAGGACCCTCCTCAACTTTAAGGCTAGTGTGGAAAAAGTTAGGAACTATTTGGAAGGTGCCATCATTGACATTTATTCCAATCTACACCTCTTCCAAGATGCTACTGCAATAGTCATTAGCCAAAATAACTAGATACAAATGAATGTGACACAATACAACACTATTCATGAAGGTATAAGTGACATTGATACATGGATAGAAAATAATCCTTATGCACCTACTGAGTTGTATAGACCCTCAAAATAAGCTAGAAATACAGATCTATACACATTAGATAATTTCCAATAGATAGGGAAAAGAGAAGATAAATAAGTAACCAAGGCGATGGAAATATGTTCAAGGACTCACAAAGTTGCCCAAGAACTGATAAGGAATGGTTTTTTACCAATATTAGATGAACTTGGGAAGAATTTGTTCACAAATAATTGGTGAATGCAGTCCAGGATAACACGAGTTGAAGGAAACAGATAGTCGAAGAGACAATGTTTGTCTCCACCAATCTCATTGACCAACATCTGCTACATCCAATGAAGGTTCACACTATGGTACAAGATTTCATGATAAAATTAGAGAAGGATATGAGCACCCTTGATGACAACATTTCCATGAACGATGCAACACTGAAACATGTAACATATAGGAGAATAGGGTCACTATATGACTAGTTGGAAGTTTGGACAACTTATCTCCAAAGAAAAAGTTCATAGGGAAAGGACAAAACGACTATTTTTCTCTCGTCCTTTTCCTAACCACTTCAAATTTCATTATTTCTACCTCTTGTCATTAGGATATAGAAGATGAAAAGTATTTTAACTACCTCTTCAAGAATAAGGTGGAATGACACATAGGAGTTACTAGCTTTTTGTATAAAATAGGGTAGAAGCTCATTGGATAATGACTTTTTTTTTGTCTTTTCAAGCATTGTATAGACCTAGTAAATGTTTCGAGAACATATACTTTGTTAATTAATATTGAGAAGCCCTCACGACCAACATATAATATAAATAATTATGTGTAGAAATGGATCAGAGCTTTGAACTACTTTAAGTGAAGATAACTGTTGTTTCTATGGACTCTAAGAATGCTTGTTTGTTGTAGACTAATTCTTATACAATATTTGTCATTCTATAGTTATTGATGTTTCTTTGAATATTTGAATTCCTTGAGATTTGTGGGTTATTGCAGTATACATTGTTGTGATCTAGATTAATCTGATTATATACATATGCATGCATTTGTCTCCAATATTCCTCTTTTGTTGCAACTAAATGTATAAAAGTTTTGTAAGATTTTGGGTGCATTATAACTCATTGGTTACTCTAGTGTGCTCCTAGATAGGATAGGTTAGTATAGATTAGTAATAGATTAGTTTTTTTTACATACATGGTCTTCATATACATCTTTGCATTGCATTCTCACCATCCATCCACCTCATCAGTACACTGGGGCGTAACCGGTAAGAAAAATAAAAAATAAGACAACAACAATGGCAGCCGGGCCAAATTCTGGATGGGACTCCTAATTTAAATGGTGTATAGTATAGTTCGGACCATATACCATGGAGTACCCCTTACTATTGTCGGGCGAAGTTGAACTCGTCAACAAGAGGAAATGAAAATTCATGGTAATTTCCAAAATTTGGAAATGTGTGGAATCTACCTATTGAGCTATCCAAGTTGGTGTAGAGCACCGAAAACAGGGTGTCTTAGGAAGGACAGTGAGCATTAGTGCTTTCTTGAGAGTTTGGAAGCACAAGATGCATTGTAACAATGAAAACCAGTTTGGTAATTTTTTTTTACCCTACCGTGGTGCACCTGATGACAATGAGGCACACTGATATGTAATGTTCAACGACACTAGTGAGATTTATTCGGTGTGTGAATTTTTTTTTTTAGTTAGTTAAATATCCCTGACTTGTGGGATTGTCATATGGCCGAGTTTCCACGACCCAGGGGAATCTAAGCTGTCAAAATCACCCGAGAATCGCACCTGAACTGGACCACACCATCCATTAACATGGCTGGATTTGAGGTGTCCCCAAAGGTTTCGAATTAGTGACTTCACTTACTGAGTGCCTTAACAATGCACTCCCTCACCGAATTCTCTACGCCATGGGGAATCGATGCGTGCATTTTTATTATAAAGTATGGCGATGATTTTGAATATTGATGCACTAGTGATTTATTTTTCATGCACACATTGATGCATATTGATATTAAAGGTGCACCGATAAAAAAACCTCTGCAAAAACCTCTAACCACCCACCTCTTCTATAAATAGAGAAGGTACATATTTTTCAGGGAGATTCTGTAAAAACCTCCGCAAGAATGTGTTCTCCTTATAATTGATTCGGATCTCGGGGATTGCGAGCTAGATGGATTGAATTCTGAGAGAGGAGGAGCTTAGACGTGCCAATATTTCATGAAAAGAATCATGGAAAAAAACATGTAAATGAAGTACTCGGGAGGTGAGGCTCAAAGATGAGCCTCACCTCTAAAACTAATTACTAGTAAATCACACAGAGCTAATTAATCTCACAATGAACAATAGAAAATATGAGAGAAGCCAAAATGAGTAACTTCATATTTTGAGAAGGCTTTCTAGGCATTTATATAACATTGCAAAATGGTCCATTGGAAAAAGTAAAAAAAGATCTCATTAACCGAGTCTCTATTATTATAATAGATCTAACTACCCGACTAACTAAGTAGTGGAAAATAAAACCCAATACAATAATGGAAAGAGCTCATTAAATGAGTCTTTATTATTATAATAATAGATCTAACTACCCAGCTAACTAAGTAGTGGAAAATAAAACCCAATACAATAATGGAGAGGTGGGACTCTCTTTGACCCATATGGGAAACTTGTTAGCCCAATTAATTAATGAGGAGGTGGGTATCTCTTGGATCGACATGGAAAATGTATTATCTTTATATCTTTATGACTTTTGCATCTGAATTTAGACCATATACCCCCTAAAATTCAGATCTTTCCTCCCCCATTAGAAAATCATGGTCCCCCATCATTTCACCCATGCTACAAAGAGACCCATGAGTACAATGTTCTAATTCCCAATGAAGGGAAGGGTTTTGTGTGGTTGACCCATAATCGTTTACATTAATAAAATGGAAAAATCATGACTTTGGAGGCTTTGAATATCCTCCTACAAATTTATTCATAACTTATGCTACGAGTGATGAAATCCAATTTCGTCGAAGACCCATTTGAGATATTGAAGAGATATTTCCATCGGTATATGGAAATTTTTATGAGGGGGCCCATGGAGTGAGAAAAATCTTGCTGAAGTGCCAATGACACACAACCATCTTGGAAGAAAGACATTTAGATATTCAATCAATGATATCTATCAAACTAGGAAACAAAATGAAATTCCATAAAATACCCATTTGAGATGATGGAGAGAAGTTTCCATTGATATAACATAAGTCCTCTAAGGTTTCCTGTAGAGTGAGAAAAACCATGCCTAAGTTGAAGGGCACGCGACCACGCTGGTTACATACATGTGCTGCTTCAAACAAGGATATTTCATAAACCAGACAACGAAATGAAATTCCTTGAAATACCCATTGGACATCTTGAAGAGATATTTCCAGCCATATATGAAACTCCTTATGTAGTTTTTTGAGCAGGGATAACAATACCATTGAATATGGTGGTACGTGAGGCCTCCTTGGGTCAAATACATGCTGAGATTTAATCGATGATATCTCTCAAACTAGGAAGCCAAATGAGATTCCGTGAAATACCCTTTTGATATATTGAAAAGATATTTCTAATGAGATATGGTAGATCCTATGAAATTATGTGTAGATGTTGTAGAACCTCTTTGAAGTTGGATGAGTGTAGAGGGCCACAAAGGATGCCAAGGGTTTGTAGAGAAACATGGGTTGTTGTAGAGGTTGTGGAACCTCCATGGGTAGCATGGAAACCTTGCAAATTTGTTGAAAATATTACAGACCAATGGATGTAGTGGATCCATGTATATACGTAGTGAATCCATGTATGGATGTAGTGAATCTATGTATGGTTCTCCTTGTAATGGTGAACAAATATCTGCGGGTAAAAAGAGATATGTAGTGGCTGTGGACCAACTTTGATGCTTACAGTGTATGGCCTGACAAATGGATTCCGATAGTACCAAAATGAGGTTGGTGATTGCTGCAAATGTTTGAACCCATAGCATGCTTCAAACCCTTATTTCAATGGAGAGCGTACTCACTTTGAAACCACTGATCCAGATCTCGTAGGCTGAGATTTGGATGGCTTGAATGCCAAGAGAGGAGGAGCTTAGACATGTCAATATTGCATGAAAAGAAGCATGGAAAAAACATGTAAATGAAGTACTCGGGAGGTGAGGCTCAAAGAGGAGCCTCACCTCTAAAACTAATTACTAGTAAATCACTCAGAGCTAATTAATCTCACAATGAACAATAGAAAATATGAGAGAAGCCAAAATGAGTAACTTC
>ML852114.1:14319-30586 GCA_009831015.1 Picea engelmannii
ACATGTAAATGAAGTACTCGGGAGGTGAGGCTCAAAGAGGAGCCTCACCTCTAAAACTAATTACTAGTAAATCACTCAGAGCTAATTAATCTCACAATGAACAATAGAAAATATGAGAGAAGCCAAAATGAGTAACTTCATATTATGAGAAGGCTTGTTAGGCCTTTATATAACATTACAAAATGGTCCATTGGACATAGTAAAAAAGAGCTCATTAAATGAGTCTCTATTATTATAGTATATCTAACTACCCAGATAACTAAGTAGTGGAAAATAAAACCCAATACAATAATGGAAAGATCTCATTAAACGAGCCTCTATTATTATAATAATAGATCTAACTACCCAACTAACTAAGTAGTGGAAAATAAAACCCAATACATTAATGGAGAGCTGGGACTCTCTTTGACCCATATGGGAAACCTGTTAGCTCAATTAATTAATGAGGAGGTGGGTATATCCTTGATCCACATGGGAAATCTATTATTTTTATAGCTTTATGACTTTTGCATATGAATTTAGACCATATACCCCCTAAAATTTAGATCAGTAATGGTAGTGGTATGGAAAATAGAATAAGAACTGAGCCCTTTTGCGGTGATACTGTCAATTCACTAGCGAGATAGGGAAAACATTTCCACTAGTCTGCTTCCTACAAGTGGTTTTTAGACAAGAGTCCAAAAGAAAATAAAAATTAAAAACTTTGGACCACAGGGCTTGTCAACGTTGGCTGAGTACTTAAAATTTTCAACTTCAAGGAACTGGTATCCTAGTGTGCTTGAAGATTTGATTCCAGGACAATAATGATTAAAGTCACAACAAGAGAAAATAATCTAGTTGTGCTTACTCCCAAGATATTCAAGAAAATGATCCATCTTCCTTATGCCAATAAACCCCTTAAGGTTGCCGATGCAAATTCCTTCCTAGCCTCTCAGGTAGGTGGTTCCAATATATTGAGAGAATTTATTCTACTGTCTGTAAACATTTCGAGTGAACTTTCAACAATTGATATAACTTTTCTACAAGAGCCATACCGAGACTTTTCATGGACCTTCGCGCTTGTAGTTGGGCGGCAGTCAAATTCACACATACCCAGGTTAACATTGTATGCACTGTAATTTTCCTTTCAGAAGGATGTGATGTTTGATTGGGTGGAGGTGATATCAGAAGACCTTTGTTTTCAATTGAGCAACTATTTAAGTACTAAAATATTTTTTATGGCTGCATATCTAGTGTTTTCAGTTGTCTATTGCAATGTATTTGACAATATTCCTATTAAAGTGAGTGTAAATATACACAATGAACCAGTTCAATTCTAGAACCTGGTCTTATGCAAACATAAAGCACAATTCAATTTTTACAGTGTTCAAGATAGTTTTGTTAGACAATTTAGAAACATGTTGGTTGGGGAAAATCCCAAGATAATAACTTAGGAAGATGAAGAATTTCTCAAGGGAAAGGGAATTTTGATTCAAGAGGAAAACCATACATACATCCAATTGTATGGTTGCCAATAATATCCCCTTCTATTGTTGGATTACTGAGAGGGGGGGTGAATCAGTAATAGAGCAATAATCATTTCTAAATACAAAATGCAAGTGCTATATTAATGTATCATTATCATTCAATAGTTGCAGAGTAAATAAACAATTAACAAATGAGCAATCATACACATACAATACACCAATTTTTTTACGTGGAAACCCAAAGCGAGAGAAAACCACATAATGCTTTTTCTTATATGTCTTTAAGAATTACATTCTATCGAGTTACTCATTTCTTTCGATTGGATGGATATCATTCACTAGCGGAGTGATCAGACAACCACAATAGCTTTCTCTTCCAAAGTTCACTCCACCATTTGATGGTCACAATTTTTTCTTTCTGCAAATCGAAGGTTCTTGTAGCTCTCACCTTCCTGAGGTTTATTGATCCGGATTATTTTCAGCACGAAATGAGAGCGGAGATATAATAAAGAAATGCACAGAGGTATTGCAGATATTCAATAATATAACAGAAATGTATCAGAGATGCAACCATAAACACAGATATATAGTAATACACGATTTCTATTAATCAAAGAAATGTACAGAGACTGTAAAAATACAGAGTGAAAGACTTGCTAGAATGGTGGCATCTTATCTCTGAGAAGAGATGTGACGACTACTCGCATTCGCAAGAAGATGATAACAATGAGGCTCTGAAGGCCTTTTTACAATAAACGAGAATGCCAAAAGTCCTAGACATCCAAAAACCTAACCCTAGGAGATGAAGCGCCAAAAGTCATGTGGGCCCCATTTGGGTAAGTGAGTACATCAACTTCCCGGGGTCGTAACTTTTTCATACGATCTCCGTTTTAGGCACGTGATAGCTCGTTGGAAAGGTATCATTGAGGAGATTCATTTTGGGGGCTCAATCATGCCTTTGAATATCATTGAGAACCTCGATATTGAAAAAACTTCATTTAGGCCCTTAAAATGATCCCGGAAGTTAAAACCTGCTAAAAATAGTAAATTGCCAAAATTGCTAGAAAACAGTTTTGAGCCAGTTGGAAAAGGTGGGTGGACACCGATATCCACCTAGATCAATCCTCCCTCCTTAAGAAGCAATGGTATCCATTGCGTTGAGTTCCCCGGGGAGAGGGAAAAGCATTTGTTGGATCTGCATTTGGGTGAGCTGCTTGTATTGCTGGAGACATCGCGCTGCTTGGTTTGTGGAAGTCTGTCATGAACCTGTTGAAGTTGAGGCTGTTCAACAAGTTGAGATACATGAGAGGAAGGTGTGTAGAAGGAATTTTTGTGCTTTTCTGCAACCTTGTCGACCTGCTTCTGTTGGATAGAAGGTGCAGGGGGCGAAACCGTAGTGGTTGCAATGTCCTTCTGTTCCCCTTTCGAACAGATTGTGAAGAAGCTGAATTTTGCAGTATGAGATACTACCTTGCGACACTTTTTAGGTGGAACAATAGTTGGAACTACCTTTGGTATTCTGTAGAGATGACCCCCCAAAGTAACAATGACACTACGGGGTCGAGACTCATAAACAATATGGCGCTTCCACATATATGGTTGGCCCAAGAGAACATCACAGACATCCAGTGGGGAAACATCACATAATACCTCGTCCTTGAAGGGCTGGATGCCGCATGACAATCGACATTGCTGGTTGACACAAAGATCTCATCCTTGGCGAAGCCACCTGATGTTGTATGGCTGTGGGTGTGGTGTTGTCAACAATCCCAACTGTTTGACGACCTTTGCTGAGATGATGTTCTTTTGGCTTCCGCTATCAACAATAAAATGTAGCAGGGTCCCCTTCACCCACATATGTGAATGAAAAAGGCCCTTCCCCTCTTCAGGATCTGTTGGTTCTTCTGGTTGAATTGCTGTGGTCGCAACAATAGAAGTGGGGTCTGCGTCGATGATCTGTCTTTTACCATTATTTTCAGAATCAGATTCTGAATCAAGGTTTGGGTCCTTGTCTTTGATCTCAGCCACCAATGACTGTTTTGAGCGACATTCATCATTGTTGTGCCAAGGGATTTTGTGGAACTCGCACCATTTCCCGATGTCCTTCTTTGTCTTCCCGTGACCCTTCTTTTCCTGTGTCTTGGACTGGTTTTCGGGAGACTGTTTGTTCGGGTTGTCTTTGTCATACTTTGGTTGTTGCGGATTTGCAGACCCGAATTCCTGTTTTTTTTGGTGTTTAAATTTCTGCTCAATTTTAACAGCATATCGATAAGCAACACCAAGTGATGAGATGTCCAGAAAATCCATTTCAGTTTGGATGTATCTATGTAGAGCCCCACGGTATTTCAGAACCAAATGTCACTCAGAGTCTTTGATACCCAGCTTGGTGCGCAAGGTATGGAAGGTATTAGTGAACTCTGAAACCGCTTGGCCCCTCTCTTGCCGCAGTGTGGTCCATCTCATGTACTGGTCCTCATAATTTCCAACAGGGTAATACTGTTCTTTTACCGCATCCACAAAAAAATCCCAAGTGGGATCGGCCCCATATATTCCAGACTCCTCTGTGGAACTTTGCTCCCAGTAAGTTTCCCACCAATGTTTGACATGAGGGAGAGATTTAAGGAGTGCGAAGGTGATCTTTTCTTTGTTGGAAAAATTGTGAACAAAGAAATAACCTTCTAGCAGAGTTAACCATTTTTCTAGGGCTTATGCATCTATCTGTCCTTCAAATACAGGAATATCAAAATTAACTTGTACCTTGAAAGGTGAGGTGCCTTCAAAGTGACCGCTTGATGAATATGTGCCTGATGCTATCTGTAGGCGTTTAAGGATGTGGGGAAAATTCTCCATCATTTCATCCCTCTGTCGCGTGAGAGCTTGCTCAAGCAACATATTGATAGGATCGTCTGCTCCGTCGATTTTCTTTTCTTCCGCAATTGAGGGTTTCTTGGGTGTGCGAGAGCGATTGTCTTCAAGAGAGACAAGCTCGATACCCAACTTTCTATACTCGGACCTCGTCGGGGACATGCAATGAAAAAATGATCAAGAGCAACCTGCTCTGATACCACTGATCCAAATTATTTTCGGCATGAAATGAGAGCGGAGATATAATAAAGAAATGCACAGAGGTATTGAAGATATTCAATAATATAACAGAAATGTATCAGAGATGCAACCATAAACACAGATATACAGTAATACATTATTTCTATTAATCAAAGAAATGTACAGAGACTATAAAAATGCAGAGTGAAAGACTTGCTAGAATGGTGGCAGCTTATCTCTGAGAAGAGATGTGACTGCTACTCGTATTCGCAAGAAGATGATTACAATGAGGCTCTGCAGGCCTTTTTACAATAAATGGGAATGCAAAAAGTCCTAGACATCCAAAAACCTAACCCTAGGAGATGAAGCGCCAAAAGTCATGTGGGCCCCGTTTGGGTAAGTGAGTACATCAACTTCTCGGGGTCGTAACTTTTGCATACGATCTCCGTTTTAGGTGTGTGATAGCTTGTTGGAAAGGTATCATCGAGGAGATTCATTTTGGGGGCTCAATCATGCCTTTGGATATCATTTAGAACTTCGATCTCGAAAAACCTTCATTTAGGCCCTCAAAATGGCCCCAGAAGTTAAAACCTGCTAAAAATAGTAAATTGCCAAAATCGCCAGAAAATAGTTTTGAGCTAGTTGGAAAAGGTGGGTGGCCACCGATATCCACCTGGATCATTTATACACTGCACAATATTCTCCTTCTGAACCCTGAGAAGCTTTTTTTCCTGAGCTTCTCCACGACACTTATATGGATCTCTGATCCTGATGATGATCAATGATCATCAAGATCTTTTCTCTCATCCTGTAACAATCCTTACACCTGCAAATACATAGTTATCTTGATACACATATATTCACTTAATTTCCACATAGATGTACAATGCACATATATTCTAGAACAAATAATTTGTATTCATCAAATGTACACTTACTGTACATACAATTTATATAGGCTCGCATGCCTTCTTTTTCCTAGATTAAATCAATAGGCTATAACCCTCATTATCCCTTTGATTGGACCAACCTCCAATATATTGGCCTGATAAATATTCATTTGGCCGCCCCTAATGCAATGAAGGCTTACAAAATTTGTACAAAAGGATTCTACAACCATTTCTGTTTTAGATCCACAATCCACTCAACAATATCCTAAGAATCATCTAGATCCACAAAATCATCAACCAAATCCTAAGTCTATGACTCACAATCCCTATGAGATCTAATATCTCCTAATATTTCTCAAGCCTCATGTTCTCATACATTTGATAACATTTACATTTTAATCCTCACACACACATTACATTCCAAATTCTCAAAAACATAGAAAAATACATTAAATCATGCTTATGGAACCTAAATGAAAGACCCCCTAGATCTCTGCCAAATGTAAAAAAATATGGAAGGCAGGATGCTCCTGCATTAGACTCCCAATGTTGAAAACATTCATGATCTCTTGATCATGTGATTTCATATGCTGATGAAAAGCTCTAGGGTCCAAAACCTTAGTTTGTTGTCATCCAAATGCCCTACACCTTTATTTTTGTTTCATATCAACTTCCTTCTGGTTCATTTTTCTTCCTTCAATCAGTTTCAAATTATGATTGATCATCTCTTTTGTTGTCAACTTCCTCCATCTAGACCGCTCCATCATCAACTTCCACAGTTCTTCAATCACATAATCAATTTTTTCTACCCCTTGCAATCCTTGATTGCTTCCAATAACATCTTCCTGGGCTAAGCATCCTTGTTTTTGTTTGATGTTGCTAGTATCCTTTGGCTGCATTGCATCTTTATTTGTTTATCCTTGACTACTCTCAATATTTTGAGAATACTCACATACACAATATTTCACCTCTTCTAATTCCACATTTAACCTATGGAATCTTTTCTGTAAATTCTTCTCTTGAATTTGACTAAAGAAACCAATTCAATCCAAGTGTTTCATACTTCACTTACCATATTAGCAACATTCTTGACAATCAATTTCATCATTTCTTCCTTGTATCCTTCTATAACTCAGTACAACATTTTCTCAGTAACATCCATGTCTTGTGTTGTTGTCATGCTTTCAAAAATCATATGTCCATATTCTTCAAACTGCATGATAGTCTCATCTAGCTATCCAATTTATTCTCCACTTTCTTCATTGTTATTCTATTGTCTTGTTTCTACTGACTGCAACTCTCCTCGATTCCATTTCTTATGCTGCAATGCCCCACTGGCTTTGCTTTGGAAATCTTCCCTTGTTACTTGTCTTCTGGTGCTTCTTGTCTTCTCACTTGCTCTGCTGATGTAGATATTTCTTTCCTCTACATGCCTTCTCTTAGACATCTTCACCATCAACATCCTCATTGCTTCAATTACATTCTTTGAATGAAATTGAACATTAAAAATTCTATCATGAATAAACATGTGTGAACATTCTTCATTTATGGATGCATTTTCTTTCCTTATGGGATCCTGATTACTCAACAAATTCTCTAAAATTTTTAATTTATCCTCAAAATTATTGAGCACAATATCAAAGTGTTCCCCTCTTTTTTCTTTTATGACATAATTTTGTATATGTCTCTCTTCTCTTCCTTCAATACCTGCAACAACATACCAATTATTACTTTTAAAAACATGAGACTCTAAAGTCTCTACTGATGCTTCTAACAACATTCCTCTTTGTTCAAATGCAACATTAATTCTCTGATTTTCTTCTCCTCATGGCTTAGTTTTCTTCAACAATTTCTCCAACACCTCTACAACATAACACTCCTCTTCTTCAATTTCTCTTTGGCCATCCTCATGAGACAAATCCACCTTGTTTTCTATAGTGATAAACTTCTCTGACTGTATTCCTGCAGTCCATTTGTTTGGTAGTGTATGGTAATTCTCTTGTATGTCTTTTTGAGACAATATTACCATGTCCATTGTCCATGGAATAATCCTGAAACAGGTTTATGGTAACAATTTGCTTTGCAGGAAATCTCTATCTCATTATTGGTGCTAGCTTGTGAGTCACATTGGAACTTGTGATGCAAAGGAAAAATGTGAATAACATCTTGCTGGACATAAGTTGAAAAAATTTATGCGTATTGTGATTGGGTAGAACAGATAGAAAGAGATCAGATAAATTTTTGACATAAGTTGCGGAATACCTTTTTTTTTGGTTCAGCCAATATGCAGGATGACACTGTCCTCATTTAATGTAAATTTTCTATGCACACGAAAGTCGCGTAGCATGTAGACATTGTTTTCATTTTTCTGTAAGTATATTTCATATGGAAATTTCGTCAAGCCAGGAAGAACATCTTGTAATACAGGTTGTCTAATTGTACAATGTACAATTGTGTTGTTGAGGGTTCAGATGACAACGTTGAGGCAATGTATATATATGTAAGAAAATTTATGACTGCAACGTAGACATTCAATTGTGCCATCATTTATGAAGGAAGAGGCAGAAGCATGAGAGTTACATCTGACACATACAGGCTCAAAGGGGGTCGAGTATGCATTCGCTACTGCCAAAACACCCTCAACCTGCATACATGAGCATAGTAGTTAATATATAAAAAAATATAATAAATATGTGTATAACAAAAAATGTGCATGTAAATTGTTAAACACAAATTTTATGTACAGATTGTTGTATATGTATACGTACAACAGTGGTGGAGGTAATTATTTTCTTGAGATCCTGTACTATGTCTGTTTGCAATTCTGTTACAAATGTTGCTTGGGTTGTGCGAAAGATCCTTTCTTTCACATCTCTTTTCTTCATTATATTTTTGAAGAGCATTATTGGAAATTTCCCTTTCTACAATTGTTGTTCCATTGAGGAAAAAAATGTGCGTAGGTGTCAAACAATTGTAGCTGCAACATGCAACAGTTTAATACGTGCGTAAGGTGACTGCGATATATCAATATGTGAAAGTAAAGGACAAAAATGGGTATGGAGAATGGTACCGTTGCCTTGTCGTTGTTCATATTGCCATATTTTATATGGAGAATGTGCTACAAGCCAATTTTTCTTGCGAGTGTGCCAGCTGCACCAATGGTTCCGATTGGGTAAATGTATTTGTTGTCTACAAATCGGTTGATCATTGTGTCTAGTATGAAATGATAGTCTGAGTAGACTATGGGAATTTTTCCACAACACTTGTTTCATTAATCGATATAATCCAATCATAATCACCGCGGTCATATACTGTTTTCGACAATATATTAAAATTTGTAATGGAGATCCCATTATCGGGCAAGATATTCTCTTCATGTTTCTGGACAAATTATGCAAGGATAGTCAATGTGACTGTCATCATGGCTTTGTTGTCTGTCATGTCAGCACACATAATGCGTTTAGTTTTGTTTTCCTTGTCTAAATAGGTGTTGTACACAACCATTATGTCTCCGACGAACACTTTTCCAGTCCAACGACTATTCAAGTCTTCTATTGATAGTATATTGGGTGGTGTAACTGTAGGCTTGGTGACATTTTTTGAATAGAAAAAGTATAGTGAAGGGAAGGTTGTATCCCTATTTGTTTTTTTTTTGCATGGATGTGAAAGTAGACGCAGAAGCTGGATAAATTATGTTGGTTATAGTTTTGTAACCATACCTCTTAACCTAGGTAGCTTGCACTCTGACGGGTGCCTCACTTGTGCTTGTTGATACTTGTGAACAAAAAAACAAGAGTTGTAGATGAAATGAACATATTTACCATGGCATAGATGAATAAATCACTGAGGATATTTGTTTCCTAAACTTAGTAGGAGCATAAATGATGAGTCTTTACCTTTGGGCTTGTCATTCTGTTGACGTCTGCGACGATTGACTAGTCATGCTTGTGTTGCTTGTCCAACTTTTTCTGATGTAAACATGTGTACATTGAATATGTAAAAAGAAACTTAATTTGCAATATATTATATATTGCTTTCACATTGTGGGGAAATAAAATGTTGAGACACTATGGTAAATGTGAGAGATGTATATCATAACAGAATACGAGAAAATATATGGAATGTAAAGTGACAACTACTAAGTAAGCATGTCAATTATATGTTGTTCAAAATCATTATGAATGTAGGTTAAGGACATGGATTTCTCTTTTGTGGGTGTATCTTTTAGAATACTGTAATTCAACTTCCTATGCTGTGGAACATAAGACTTCATCCTCTTGTTCAATTAGTCTATTTGTTTCAATGTAGCAGTGCAAAAAATATAGTGCACATGAATGTAAGTTGGTATGTAGTAAGATATGTAGTATCTACATATAATAAATGATCTACAAAGCAGTAGAATAAAAAATACATACAATAAAATAAGGGTAGAAACATGCACCTTCATATGTATTCCTCTACAGTGCTGGTTAAGGCTTCTTCTTCCTGTCCAATTATTCTATTTCTTTCAATGTAGAAGTGCAGAAAATACAATCGACAAGAAGGTAAGTTGGTATGTAGGTAGATATATAGGCACACAATAAATGAGATACAAAGTAATGGACTAGAAAGTAAGGATAGAAGCATGCACCTTTGTATGTCTTCTTCTACATTTCCGGTTAGAGGTTCTTCCTCTTGTCCAGTTATTCTATTTGTTTCAATGTGGGAATGCACATAATACAATGGACATGAAGGTCAGTTGGTATGTAGGGAAAACAAGGAATATGTACATAGAGAAAACAAGATTCAAAGGAATAGAGTAAAAGATAGATTTATAAGCATGTACCTTTTTTTTTTCTTCATCCATGTTTGTGGTTACGTTGAGTTTTTTCTGTCCAAAATCTATTACAGAGCAGAAAATATTAAGAAATTGGATGGTGGCATTTGAATGATTTCTTTTTGTGCGACAAAGTATCCAAACATGCTTTGAGACATGGAAATATGGATTTTTAATATGGTTGATGTATATTTCATAATTAAAGTACAAGACAAATTGTATCATGGTCATACCAATATGTGTCTAAGATAAAGACTTTGTATTGTTTGGTTTGGTGCAACAAAGTATCCAGATATGCTTTGAGACATGGAAATATGATTTTGTAATATGGTTGATGTATATCTCATAATTCAAGTACAAGACAAATTGTATCATGTTTAGACCAATATGTGTCTAAGATAAAGACTTTGTATTGTGCAATGGGGACATTTGACCATACATGGTCAATAAGTGGGTTTTGTACATGGTTTATCTTATCCAAAAGAAAGAGGAGATTGTAATTGCACATGTAGTTTTCCAATTTTTTTGTTCTGGCATTATTTTGTAGCATGTCAACATTGAAGTCTCCTAGAATTATAATGGTTTCATTCATATGTAAATGGTGTAATTCTTTTCAAAGAACAGTTACTATGTTGGCAAATGTTGCATGTGGAGCAACATAGAGATTCAATATTGCAATTTCTGATTCATGAAAAGTTACTCTTGCTACTACCATCTCAACATTTTGTTCTTCGAAATGCATATGGTCCACAATTGCTATATGCTTTTTCACTAATATCATCACTCCATGTTTAATGTAACTTGATATGTAGTTGAAATTTGGAAATTGTGTGTTTTGCATGCATAATTTCATGTATGTTTCTTGTAAGCATAGAACATCATATTGCATTGTGTCACAATCATTGAGTATATCATTCATATGTGCATTTAGGATACACGTGTTAAGTGATAGAATCCATACATATAATTTTTTTTGTATGGATTGGTAATCATATTCTAGATGTCATTTTGCACTGGTATGAAGGCGTTGCATCTCAGTATAGACTTTATGTTTGACCTTGAAGTTATCTTTTGTAAGAGCACTTAATAAATACAAGGACTCTATGTTTCTGACATGGGACATAACTGTGTATACAAGTCCATGTATTCGTATTCCAACAGGGTCAAAGGCAACACTATCAAGTGTTAGGGCTTGTGATCTGTGAATTGTACGTGCACATGCAAGTTGAATTGGAAATTTCTTTCGAATATTTAGCTGACCTGTCTTTGATGATGTTGATATCGATTTTTATATTCACAATATAGGTGTCTAATCGTGCGAAGGGTTTTAATTATATAGATATGCTAACTTGTTGGCTTGTTGGTATCCATTATGTCGGTCATGGAACTTAATCTAGAGGAGATACACTTTATCTTTGTTGGTATATTCTTTGAGTATCCCATCCGCACCATTGACCAAGACATCTTGTGAGTCATAGTTGCAGGCATATATTTCAACTATCATGCCTAATTTTAGGACAAGTTGCAAAGGCAAAGTGGTTGTATGTTGATGACACGGTACATTGCCAAGGTTGTCCTCTTCCAGGTCAATTGCATTGACGATGATTTCATTTCCATGCATGAGAGATAACATGTACTTGTTATGCATTGCAACATCCTTGTTCTTGTAGAATAGGTAAGGAAAGGTTGGGTCTGTCAGTGGTGGTTGCATGAAACTTGAATTGACATATACCAATTCATCATGTTTTTGGTTGTTTGTTCACATTCTATTTAGAATTGCAATAAATTTTTCATTTGTTTGGCGCATTGTAGTATGCAGTTCGAAGCATTTTATGTTGTCTTTCCAAAAGTCATGTGGCATTGTTTGCATGTTGATTGCGGGGTATTAAAATATCATAGAATCTTGTATGGATTGTGCTTGGTAAATATCCCTACAGAATACCATATCAATGTTCCCAAAGTATTTGGTTTGGACATTTTTTATGTTTCTCATCCGATTGTCAATATAATATAAGAAGTGACTTCTAGTCAAGGAGGCTTCATCTATGAAGACAAGCTGTAGTTCATCATAAATATTTGACAGGGTATCTAACATTTCTTTGTTGAGTGTAAGTAAATGTGACTTGTTAAAAGACATCAACAGTGCAGAGTGGATTGTTGTTCCACCTGCATTATATCCAACTTTTCTTGTATATGCAAGTATCAGTCCCTTTGGTTTCAAAGGGTCACTCGTAGTGTTTGAATCATCGATTCGTATAAGCATTTGGAATAGTGTTTTCGATGTGAATGTATTTCCCGTTCCTGTACCTCCTGTAAGGAACAAGTGCATATGAGTGTGTATGTCTAAGCGTTTCTTCATTGCAATATCCTTTAGGATTTTTTGTTGCTCTCGATTCAACAGTCGTCTAATTCTATATTATTCTTTGTTTCCGATATAGAAAGGATGGTTTGTTACTTTAAACCCGAGATTGATATGCTTTTCATAGGAGAGATCTTGAGGAAAAGGAAAATATGCTTACAAATCATACACTTCATGGTGATTTGTAGTTGTTTTATGCTTGGATGATGTGTCATCAATATTGACATGGTTTTCTAGTTCCTCAAGTGCACTTTCTAAATCACCCCATGTTGGGTTGACGTTGTAAGTAAACCTAGCCTCATTGGTTTGTATTGTAGTCTCATAAAGAGTATATGCAGCTTGCCATGTAGGCAAGTTATTTTTTAGTGTGTCTTCACTTTGATCGAATGGAACGTACAACAATAGTTTCTCTCTGCAAAAGTTTTCATAGTCGGTGTGTTTGTTTTATTTGAAAAAGCATATTACATTTGTTGTTTTTCTTTTTGACATCTGTGCACCATTTTTTTTTAATGTGATACAAATTGTACAAGGCAGATATGATTAATGGTAGGTGGACGTTGGAGGTAGTAATCAATAAAAAAGTGACATATCACGTTCTCTGAATTATTAGGCTCTTGTTTCAGTAGGACTAGTGGCTTAAGCATGAATGTGCATGTGTCGGGAAAAGATGTGCTTATGAAGACACATTTCCTCAAGCTACATTTGAAAGGAAAGGAAAGTGCGATGTGGACTACTTGCTGAGAACACATTTGTTGAAGATTAAGTAATGTATTTCCAAGTGTACGTATCATTTGCATAACATCAATTTGACCTTTTTCATGTTCTTTGCGTATTCTCCTAAATGCATTTGTCATAGATTTGTCAACCTTCATTATGTACGAGGTACAATACAATATTGTGGCATATGCATTGAGGACATACTGCGCATCTATATTTTCATTCCACATATTTGGCATGTCCTTGGAGAAATCGTTGTTCCAAATATGCAAAGGTTTTCGTTTTAGGAAAATTGTTGGTTGCTCAAGTGTACATTGTATAACTTGGATGTACTCATCTTTAGTTAGCTTTAGCTGCATCAAGAAGTCTTCGAAGGTAATTAAGTCATCAAAGTCTCCTTGTTCAAGAAATGTGAACAAAGATTTTTATTTCTCAATCAGAACATTGTCATCCAAAGTAATTGGTTCCATAATTCTTGTCATTCTCATCGGCGACATAGGGAAGTTGTATATGCAATGTGAGTTTTTTTTCGTTTTCTACAACTTCTTGTATGTTAATGCCTATGAAATTTGGAAAGCTATGGATCCAAATGATTTGTGTTGCATGTTATGTATTTTTCCAGAAACTGCTTGATTTGTGAGTTGTTGTCAGTTCCATATATCGGTGCATCTTTTATCCATATTAGTGTGTGTTTGTGTTCACTGCCTCTATTTTGGAACTCAGTAAAAAAATAGTAGTATGAGATTCTTTCGAAGAACGTTTCGTCATGACATATCAATTTTCTCAAATCATTTGCTTTATGTTTGTAGTAACGAGTACATGCCACTGGGTCTTTTCTTATGAGGTAGTCAATGTCATCATTTTCCAATGTTTCAATTTGTTTTTTCCTTTTCCTGTTCCTATATAGTGTAGACATTGTAGTCATCAATGGATTCCAATGATGCTTTGCACTTGTAAATGCGATGAAAAAATTCTGAGGACCCAACTATCGGATCATTGCAAATATAGTTTTCTTGTTTTTTTGCAAGTAGTCAGGGGAGATGCAAATGTTTTTGAAATCTATGTATCCAATATAATATTTAAGGATTTTCTCTAGATTTTCTTTGTACTTGACATCTTTGTCCAATAGCTTTCTTCCTTGTAGATGACCTTTTCTTATTTTCACCTATATGCAAGAGAGCACTTTCTCAATTATTATGAGCATTGTTTTGAAAAAAAAAAATTGTTATGTGACAGGAGAAGTCACCACTTGAATGTAGAAACTCCCATCGTACTATTTTTTGGTAGCTGAATCGTTCCGTGATGTCATTTCCATGCGAGTCTCCATAGAAAAGTGTTGGGAAGTTCATTTCCTCTGCAAATTTGTCCTTGAAAATCCCAAGTGGATGTTGTCCTTCAGAAGGTGTGATTTCAACGATCTTGTTTTGCAAGTCATGAATGCGTCGCGACTCAATGAATCCATGTATCAATGTTTCAGTAGGTCTTTAATTCTTGAATTCATCATCTGTATCAATTTCACTAGTAGTGGAAAAAGTTTGTGCAGAGTTCTCATTGCCTTGTTCAAGAACATGGTTCCAGTCCTGATTTATAAAGATGTTTTGCACCTTGTATAGTGTTTTGGAACATAATTCTTTCAATGCTTTCATGACAATGTGCACACACACTCTACTTGTTTGGTATGCATTCTTGTATTGTAGATGTATTTTGAGCGCTACAAAATTTTTCATTGTTTCATTCATGGATTGTGGCAGTGCTTTTTGTAAAACATCTAGTTGGACAAACACGTTAATAATTGATCCTGTTAATCCCATTTGGGATTGTTTATAGCCCTAGGGTTTGATTTGTGCAAATGCAATTCGTAGAGATACAAGCCTCTCCTCAAGTTCTCTAAGCATAATTATATCTGGTAGCAATGTGTTACATCTTATTTGGTCAGGCGTTGCAAACTGTGGAAATTTTCCATTTTGAAGTGACCTCTTGCATGGGAGACACATTTTTCTAGTGGAGAATGTTCTGTCATTTAATGTCAAGCTGACGTATTCTTTTTGCAAGTCATGGGTGAAACACTTAATGTTATTTTCGAAATTCAATTCTTCACAAATTGCACATGCAATGCAAAGGGTGTCTTCAATTTACTTCATATAGATTTTCTTTGCATCTCTTTTTACTATATGGGAATGCGTAGCAGTTGTTTGTTGGTTTTCAGTGTTAGAAGTGCGCAGTGTTTGTTTCAATCTATGGTATGTGAATTTTCCCCCTCGATCAATATCATGACTACTTTGGGATATGTAGTTGCACTTGTTTCTTTCACGTATGTATTTTTTCAACATGTGGTAAGTTAGCTTATGGTTGCCACTTGAAACTGGTCTTACTTGTGGATAGGACAGGTCAAAGTTGGAATTGACATGTATTAAGCGCACAAATTCTCAACATGTTAATGATTCAAATCATGATGGTATTTTTCACCGACCATTTGATGTTTGTGTTCAGTAGGAAGTTTGTTAATGAGTTCATGTTGGGCACACACAACCTTTTTCAGGTTGTGATATGTGAGTTTGCATTTCTTTCTTGGGATCTCTATCACCTCATGATGATCAGTTTTACATTTTAGATGTTTAGAAGGAGGTGCACTAATGTATTCATGTCTTCCACATGAAGCCAACAAGTAAGAAAAAACAACTCAAAGAGATTAATTTGTGTTAATAAATGCTTAGATGGAAGACTTCTGTTAGTAAATGCTACATTATATTACATATTTATCTAAAAGTTTAGATATCACCAATTTTACATTTTTTTTTCTTCTTGAGTTGGAAAAGCTAGCGGCTCAAATGTAAATCCATGCTTATGAAGCTGCATGGTTTGGAAAGTCATCCTATTCTTGATGCCTCATAGGACATCAACCCATAGGACATCAACTAGTGAATTTTACTGCTACTTTTATTTCAGGATTGGAAGAAGCAAAGAGAACTGGGTC
>WSFP011374935.1:0-30585 GCA_009831015.1 Picea engelmannii
TGACAGTAACCAAGTCGCAACATAACATATCTATACCAATAACCCAAGAAAAATCCAACACGTTAGGAGACCGAATTAACTTTCAAAAATACATGAAGACTATACCCAAGCACTCAATCGACAAGTTAACAAGACGCAAGGGAAATCTTACTACTATAACAATCATACATCGCATTAAATTCCTGGATCAACAAATTCTATTGCAAACATACATCAATTAAAGGATGTGATCAACCATCTATGAAATATTCCCTCGAGAATCCATTCTACAATAACATGTATTAATTAAAATCCGCTCTCTTGTTTTTCAAGTCATTTATTAATTAATTAAGATTTTATTAACATAAAAGTCTCACTACAATTGTCATTCACTAACATATAATTCCTTGTATAAGCCTAAGTTAAATATTTCAACCCTATCATTACCCTTCCCAAGCATACATGCCTTAGATTATGATAATTAACGTATCCACACTCTTATGCATAAGATAATGAGAAACGTGGTAAATGCATGATCCTAATATGTCTTATCAATATTAAACCACATTAATTGAAATATATAACAATCATGTATATAAATACTCCATTTAATTCATCCCAGTACCTTGTAATCTATAAACTCCTTCAATTCTCTTTTTGGTATCAACAATGATACCGATGTCTAACATTATTATCGTTGTCTATTAATATTCGTTGTCAAACAATCAATATTGTTGTCTATTAATAAATCTATGTCTAACAATAATATCTTTGTCTATTAATATCTGCGGTCAACAACAATATCGTTGTCTATTAATATTCGCTATCAACAATCAATGTCGTTGTCTATTAATATTTGTTGTCAACAATCAATATTGTTGTCTATTAATATTTATTGTCAACAATCCATATCGTTGTCTATTAATAAGTCTGTTGATAAAATTAATGACAAATCTATTTATAAATCTATTGATATCATTGTCTAACAATAACATGCTATCTATTAATAAGAAATCAACAATCAACAGATCCTTACCCTACCCATTTAAAAGAAAAATAAAATGAACCCAGATTAGATTAGGTTAACAATACGTAGGGATACCACGCTATCATTTCATTGTTAATGAATCATTGTTTATCAATGATTTCACTGTCTAACAATATTATATCACTATCCATTAATAAACGTTTGTCTAGAATTGATATTGTTGTCTAATAAAAGAATTGATGTCTAATAAAAGGAAATCCCAGAGTTAAAATCACAGTAGTAAATCGCAGTGGTAAGTAGTAGGTAGGGAGATCATGCTGAAATCGCAGTGGTAAGTCGTAGGTAGGGATATCGTGCTGAAATCCCAGGAGTAAAATGCCATGGTAAAATCATTGTTGATAACTCTAATTTTTCCGAGGAAAAGATAATAGATATATGGTTGGTATGAGTCACTCATATTCGCTGGGAAAAAAAATGATTTCTCCCCTTTTTGCAAGGAGCCAAGGAATCGAAGATTAATCCTTCAGAGATTAATCAATCAAATGCAGAGATAATCATTCACAAAGAAAACGCAGAGGCGAATCATTCGGAGATGAATCATTCAAATGCAAAGATAATCATTCAAAAACGAAGAGAGACATGTACAAATCATGGAGAAAAATGCATAGATTATTAATGTTATTCGTTGGGAGAGAATATAAAAAAAAACGCAAAGAGAAATAACTCTAAGCTTTGAAGGGTGGTTTCGCTACATCTAGCAGTGAATTCGATGGGCTATCAACCACAATTCTACTCAGAGTATGGTAAACAATAAACGTAGAGCATTGAAGGGTGATCTAGTAAGAGATATGGAATGCAATGAAGTGGAAACGCTAGGTGAAGTGAGGGGTAAAACAAGGTGTAAACACATGGTGCAAACTCAAGTAAAAGAGAGGGTGCCAAGATTACAACTCAAGGGAAAATGTAGAGGAACTCGTTGCAAATAAACGTTGGGAAGTGGAATGATCCTACACTTATTATCCATGCACATGAAAGAAGGGAATTTGAATCTAAGTCTTTAACACCAGAGTGAAAGATAGTCGATTCGGCTCTTGGTCAACTACTCAGGCACGGGATAATACTTCAAGGATCAAGGAACAGAGGATAAAAACACAAATTTGCATCCAGATCTTCCCCATGGAGAAGCAAATAATGAAATAAAAGCACAATCAAGGAATAAAGAAAACTCAGACAGGAGATACAAGAGCGCAGGCAAGGTTTTGAGTCTGGGGTTCATTCTGGCCACATGCAAATAGACAGTAACTCAAAAATAAAGGATATTGTGGATAGAAAGGGTTCTTACTGAATGAATCAAGTGACAAGGGGATTACAATTATCGTAGAAATACATGTGCAAGGAAAGTTCATGGCAATGAAAACTTCATCTGGGTACAGTAAAATAAACAAGTGTAATTTAAATTTCATTGCAAGTAACAACTTTAACAAGCATACCTTAGCCAAATGTGAATGCTCCAAAGTCTCTATCCCGCACGCGCTCCATCCATCTCCCACTTTCCAACTGATGTGACCTCACCGGTACCTCCCAGCCAACACTAGGGGTACTCTTATTCCCCTTGAGCCCCCCGAGCCACAAAGGGGCTATGCACACAATACCATAGAATGCTAGCACCCAGATCACCTCACAAGGTCGAGCTACCACTCGTTACCTGATATGGGTATCCCAACTCCCACAAGAGAAAGTTCAGACAAGATAAAATTTCAGTAGTGTAACGTTACACAAGCCAGATGTGATCCATACTCCTCCTTCGCCATCTCTTTTATAGAGTTTCCTAGTCATTAGTTTCCCAAACCCTCATTAGATTCCCTTTTATTTATTCAATTAGAAACACCTCCCTTGTACGCATGTCGCCCGATCCCCTAGTTGCACCAGAAAATCAATTTTATTAATTAATTAAATATTCTTATTTCCCTCACCCACCAAAATCATTCCTAAAAATGTTCCTTGGTGTCCCAATATTCCCTCATAATTCTTAAATTACTTACGCCTTACTTAATTCCTAGTTGAGTTCATAAATAGAAAGTTCTAAGGGCTAGATTCCTTACTAAGTTAGACATTCAACTTTTTCTATAAGTTTCCCCTTTTCTTTAAGTTTCCACCTTTTTCTTTAAGTTTCCCCCTTTTTTTTTATTTAAGTTTCCCCCTTTTCCTTTTTAACTAAAAAATCAATTTAGCAAGTCTAGATAAAAACAACCATTTACCCCTTTAATAAAATTTAATCCTCCATTATAATTTTTACTTTAATAATTAAGTTTGAATTTCTTACCCCCTTCTTGTTACATGTTTTTTTGTTTTTTTTATCCACATGTTTTACTTAGACCTAGGTTTTAATTTCACTAGGTTGGGCGACAATTTTTAAGGGAACTTTTAGTTGTTAAATTATGTTTCTCATACCATCATCTATTTTAAGGTCGACCAGGTCCTAAGGAGGCATAGTTTTCTAGGCACTAGGTTTATTCACTTACGAGTTAAAATCACGACATGCCCTTCAGGATGCACTACATGCTCCAAGGTTGCCACTCGCCTCTTTCCATTTTATTTGTGCGACGTGCCCTTCAAGACGCACTACGTGCTCCAAGGGTGTCATTCGTCTCTTGACTGAATTTGGTAGACATCAAACCCCTAGAGTCAATACTCCTCCAGGTGATCTTGTGGGAGACTAAGGGCCTCTAAGAAATAAGGACCCTACCTTATTCTGTGCCCCTTAGAATCATCGTGAGCGACTATCACAGTCTGCCCTCACGACATCGTGGGTCTTCTCAAACTAGGTAATTGTTAACCTATAGTTCAAGCCATAGTGGGAGTGCTAGTAGGTTGTGGAAGGGATGTTTCCACACCTCTCCCTCAATGTCTTTGGTTGTCGTGCATGACCCCTCTACTCCAAATGTGAGTCTATTCAGCAAGTTATCGTCAGCCTGCATCCATCAACGAATCATGTCAGCAATATTAATCAATCATCATAACATCTAATCATATGTATGTATGTCACATCAACAACATTTAAATCCCAACAATCCACTCCCTGATTCGATCTGGAGTCCAAGGGGTTTCACCGATGCCTCGACATCCTCAACGTCCAGAGTCATGCACACTCAGGAGAACTTAGTCAATATCACATGGCTACGTAAATACAACTAAATAACATATCAGCAAATCCACAATATCTCAAAATCATAATCAAAACAACCAATAATATAATAACCCAGATCACTTGCACACAAGTGTCCTCAAAGAATAAGTTCGCTCAGTGCGCGCAAGAGAGGGATGCTACATACACCCCCTCTTGTTTTAAAATTTGTCCCGAAGTTTCACAATATGTAAGTGTCGAAATAAAGTGCATCAGAATATCATAAGTCTATCTATCAAACAAAAATGGAAATTGTTGACGCATATCATATGCATCCTCCCAGGTCATCGAATGCGGACTATAGTTGTCCCACTGGACCTTGACCTGATCTATTGTTCAACGTCGTAGTTGTCGAATGCGATGGTCTAGGATGCATATTGGATCTGCTGTGAGCGCACCCTTGTCAGATACCTGCAAGGAACTCATGTCAATAACATGTGTAGGATCACTAATATAATGTCTCAAAACAAATACATGAAAAACATCGTGCATACGCCTCAAGGAATCGGGCAAGGCTAGTCGATAGGCCATGGGCCCCTTCCTTTCCACAATCTCGAAAGGTCCCATGAACCTAAGAGATATTTTAGCACCCTTTCCAAACTTGATCGAACTCTTATGCGGTTTCACCCGCAAGAAGACTCGATCGCCAACTTTGTAACTACATTCGACACGATGCGCATCGGAATAACTCTTATGTCGATCCTACGCTTCCTTGATCCTTTGTCTTATTGTTTTCATTTTATCTTCCATTTCTTGGATCACTTATGGGCCCACCAGGACCCTATCCTCAAGTCGATCCAAACTCAAATGCATCTGACATGGTTGCTCATAAAGAAACTCGAAAGGCGCCATCTTAATGGTGCTTTGATAACTGTTGTTGTATGCAAACTCTACCAGTGGAAAGAAATATTCTCAATGCTTTTGTTGGTCCATAACGTACATACGCAACATGTCCTCCAAGATTTGGTTATTTATTTTGGTCTACCCGTTTGTCTCCGGGTGATACACGGTACTAAAGTTATGTTGGGTTCCCAAGGCCTCTTGGAAACTGGTCCAAAATTGTCCTGTAAACACTGATCCTCTATTGGATATAATCCTCTTAGGCACACCATGCAGCCTCACAATCTCACTAATGAAAACTCTAGATATTCTAGCTACATGATACTTCATATGCATAGGAATAAAATGAGCACTCTTCATCAAAGTGTCGACTACCACAAAAATCGAGTCGTGTCTCCTTGCCATCAGTGGAAATCCAACAATGAAATCCATCGAAATGACCTCCCATTTCGATTCTAGAATAGCATTTGGTTGTAGTAGTCCTACTAGATGTCTATGTTTAGCCTTCACTTGTTGACATTCTAGACATCTGGCCACGTAGTTTACAATGCCTGCCTTCATTCCTTTCCAGAAGAATAAGGGTTTAAGGTCTACCCTCATCTTCATGACTCCAGGATGAGCCATGTACACTGCTCTATGAGCCTCGTTTAGGATCAAACTTCTCAACCCGTCATTGGGTGGTACATCAATTCAACCTTTAAATATCAATAATTCGTCGTTGTCCATAGTAAATCATTCAAATTTTGGCACCATCATTGTGTTTTGTCCGATAAAAGCCTTGACCTCTTTGTACCAGTCATCATCACATTGTAAGGTTAGAATATTTTCACGTAGATTCTTTTGAAGAGGCAACACCAAAAATATGTGTGGTCTTTGACTCAATGCATCTGCCACTCTATTCATTGTTCCCTTTATGTAAGTAATCTCGAAATCATACTCGCTAAGAAATTCTAACCAAGTCATTGTCGCGCATTCAAGTCTCTTTGCGTAAATATGTGTTGTAGTCCATAGTGGTCTGTTTTTAGTTTGAATTTATGTCCAATAAGATAGTGTCTCCAAACTCTCAAGGCATTAAAAATGGCTAACAACTCCAAATCATGCGTTACATAGTTCTCCTTGTGTCGTATCAACTTTCTCGAGATGTAAGCGATCACTCGACCGTCTTGCATCGAGACTCTACCTAAGCCTTCCTTGGATGCATCAGTGCATACCAAGAAGTTTGCGTCCATGTCAGGGACATTTAGTATTGTTTTTATCATCAATATCTCCTTGAGCCTCTGAAATGCCTCTGCGCATTTCTTGATCCAAACAAACTTCTTGTTCTTCTTATGCAATTTCATAATCAGAATTTCTATCTTCAAAAAACCCTCGATGCATTGTCGATATTATCCTGCTAAACCCATGAAGCTACGCACTTCGGGGACATTCATCGGTGTAGGCCATTCCATAATATCCTCGACCTTTGTTGGATCCATGACGATACCTTTGTTGGAGATGACATGCCCTAAGTAGTGAATCTTCGATTGATAAAATGACCATTTAGACAATTTCCCATAAAATTTGTTTTCTCGTAGACACTGTAGTACCATGTGCAAGTGTTCAGTATGATCCTCCATCATCCAAGAGTAAATCAAAATATCATCAATGAACACTTGGAAGAACTTGTCCAAGTATTCACGAAACACTTCGTTCATCAAACTCATAAATACCCCTATGGCGTTCATCAGTCCAAATGGCAGAATAGTAAACTTGTAATGTCCAAACCTCGTCTTAAAGGCAATCTTAGGGATGTCGTCATCCTTTATTCTTAACTGGTGATACCCTGATTTCAAGTCGATCTTTGAAAACACCGTTGCACCCTTCATCTGATCAAACAGATCATTAATCATTGGCAATGGATGTTGATTCTTGATCGTTTCCTTGTTCAATTGACGGTAGTCAATGCACAGTCTCCATGACCCATCCTTCTTTCATATGAAAATAACAGGCGCACCCCACGGTGACACACTTGGATGTACAAGTCCTAGGTCCAAAAACTCCTTTAGTTTCATTTTCAACTCCTATAACTCCGAGGTCGACATCCGATAAGGAGTTCTTGCTATCGGTCCAGTCCCCAATTTTAGGTCTATGGTAAATTCCAATTCCCTCTCCAGCGGCATCCTAGGTAACTCCTCAGGGAAGACGTCTGCAAACTCTCTCACCACCAGAAGGTGTTCTAGACCTTCCGCTACTCCCTTCTCATTTAGTGCAAGGATCGCATAAATCTTACATCCCTTGCGCATGCTCTTCCATAGTTGCAAGGAAGAGATGAACCTCAGGGAAACTCCCTGGTTTTGACCTACAATCACGCATCATTGTCCCTCATCATCGATCAAGATCAATCATTTCATCTTACAGTTGTGTATCACCTCATGTGATTCCAACCAGTCCATATTGATCACGACATCATAAGATCCTAATATTGTGATGTACAGGTTGGCCCTAGTGACAAGCTCTCTAAGGCTACAGCCTGTAACCTTCCCACCAACCTTATATTTGGCTCCCAAAGCCATTTCTACAAAGATAAACTCGTCGTGTTCAACTTCCTTTACCTTAATTATTTTTATCGTTGCACCAGAAATAAAAATTTTGGTAGCACCTGGATCTATCAAAATACTAAGGGTCTGGTCAGCAACAGTAGCTAATGTCTCGAGCACAATTGATTGGTTCTCTGCCTAGTGGTTATTTACTGATGCATGAATCCAATGGGCCTTGCCCAAATCTCCCACAATAGTGGGTCTGGATGATCTAGATGCTCAGGTCCTCTCCACTGGGCAGTCACGTTGGTAATGTGGTTCCCCACATGTTCAACACCATTTCTTCGGTCCAGTACTCATCATACCCAAAGTATAAGTCTATGGCCCACCGGCCTGGAACCCTGATCTATTATTTTGAACAGGCCTAAACTTTTGTTGCAACGGTCGTCATTGTTGTTGGTGTTGTGGGCCTCGGTAAGGAGTCTGCTGCTAAGGCGCTGGTCGTCAAGGTTTATTGAAAGTGGATCCTCTATGGAAGCCACGATATCCTGGTGAATGTCTAGCTGGTGTCTAATGTTTCTACGCACCATATGACCCATGCCCCACTAGTCTCGCTGGAGTCCTGCTCTGAACCCCATTGATAAGCTCCTCCTCTACTATGAGGGCCTTCTGGACAACATCATGCAAGGCTGAGGCATCAGAATCCTAAATTTTGCATGAATGTTGACATTAAGGCCAAACAAGAACCTGTTGACCTTAAGTTTCTTGGTATTTAGGTGTGGAGCATACCGAAGAAGCTCCATAAAACAAGCCTCATACTCAGGCACCGTACATCCACCATGTCTCAAGGTGTTGAAATCATTGAATTGATGCTCTATGAATTTCTCAAATAGATACTGTTAGCGTCGGAAGTCACTCCTGGATTTCTTGCAGGAGCAGAGCCCGACACCCATCAGTTTAATGTCACGATTTGTTCATAAAGGGATTATCAAATGGAGATAAAGGCTCGAGGAGATATCACTCTAACTCGGGGATTGGATCTGGTACGTAAAGAACAAAGGAGGTCTGGAATCCTAACTTCAACCAGTGGGTTGATTAAAATATGAGCAGGTGGAAGACTTAGTAAAAAAGGTGAACAAACAGCTCTGGGCAATAGGCTTACAGCGGTTTGTAGGGGGAAAACTCTAAACGCGGGATCCTCCTGGTTCAGGGCTTCAAGAAACTGAAGAGAAGACTTGACTGGATCCTCCAATTCCAAGTCATTCAGTGTTAAGGAAATCACAGGAACCAATTAGAGACTCCGTAACTATTATAGTGATCCGTTACAACATCATCCTATAACAGCTACAACTCGACTGGATCCTCCAATTCTGAGCTGCTTTAACACAGTATAACAAAGATGTAAAGAAACTGGCATTCATAAGGCAAGAAGTCTTATAAGTCTATACATAACCAGAGTATCAGTGCTTCATTAAAGATTTACAACCAGGAGCTCTTCTCAACCATCTATCCTTCCCAAAAATGGCGAAAACGCCTACATATACTCAAAAGAAAACACAGCAGCGAAAACGAGATACTGCATTAATAACATTGCATTTGCATGTCTTCTGACAGTCTGGGCATGCAGACTGGATGATCGTGCGCCTATGATAGATGCCATCTTAACTGTGCATGGCTCCGGCAAGGGGAGTAGCTGAGCCAATAAGTGTTCAGATAACGTGTGCAGACTTCTCTGTCAAGCTAAAGACTTCGGCATGGCTTCTTCGAGAAAATCGATAGACAGGAACCCTGCGGGCAGGCAACTTACCAAACCCTCCATTCCCCTTACTTAATGACTGAAAGGAGGCTTCAACCACCCGCTTGATTTTCATTAACTGCTTCCTCGGGGAGTGGCCGAGACGATACACTCAGGAGCTTCGGCACTTCACGTCTCGTGGATGGGGAGGAGCTAGTCCTCACTCTTTAAAGTCGAGATGCGCGAAGAGGCGATAGGGCCTAACCGCGCACCACGTGTTTGTGCAATATAGACGACTGAGATCACTTTCGGCGATACTATGGGCCCGAGTCCTGAATGCTTTCGACGCTTCGCGTCTTGCGGTTGGGAGGAGGCCGGTCCTTGATTTTCAAAGTTGCGAGGGGCGAGGAGGTGACGGAGCCCAATCGCGCACCACACGTCCCTCTTTGATGGATGGCTGGAAATGCTTCATGGCATCGTGGGCCCCAGCTTCTCGCTTTCGACGTTCGCGAATATGAAAGGGATAACCTTCGCTGATTAAAATCGCGATGAGAAAAACGCCGAGGCGGCTCAATATGGTTCCACACATCCTTCTGAGATCTAACAGTCTTGAATCCTCCTAATGTTGTGGTGGGCCCGGGTCCGAGACTTTCCCGGCACCTCGTGCATCGGGATAAAACAAAGCTGCCTTTTGCGCCTTAGAGTCGCGATGGGCGAAACGCCGAGATGGCTCAATTTGCTGCCAGGTGTCCCCTTTGAATGGATGGGTGCTATCAAATGCGCTAACCTCGACGCAACTTTGCCAATCACTATTTCCTGCCTACTGCTGATCTGATTCTCTGGATGCATCCTGAACGTTGAAATCGGAGCACTCAATTGCTTGACTTGGGCCTGAAACAGATCTCTTCTGTGCGCTGCACTCGATGCTTATGGCTACGGCCTTTGAATAAAACTCACCTGACCGGCTTTCAAAATCCCACTTCCATGTGTTTACATCAGAGGCCTCAAATCGGAGAGGAAAACATCCCTGTACAAGAAATGCCGCTAACATTAGGCTCCATGGGGGATGGAGTCATCCCTGTGATGCTCTAAGAACTCATTTCGTAGCTTCAGTTCCTTGTTTTTGGGTTATGGAGTCAATCTCAAAACATCCCTCTTCTGAAAATATAGGCCAAAAAATAAAGCAAAACAAAATAAACGCTACGTGCTCAAAGGAGCTTATTTATATACAGTCCTAATGCTAATAAAATATTTTGCATGGGCCAGGTGAAAGAAAACTTCCACCATAGCCATACAAGCAACTTCCTGGATAGAAGCTCCTTCCTTCTGTTAATGATCATCAGCAGATGGTGTAGCCGTGACAACAGAACGGTTACACTCATCAACTCCTCCTTACAGGCTGGAGTTGAGATGAAATAGGGCGGCTCCAAGGCATAGGAGAAATGCCACTCCATGTATTTGCTGAAAGGGTCATCGAATGAGTGGCCATTTCCAAGGAATTGACGAAATACAACCTCTTCTACTACACAGTTGTTCACATGCGGCCGAATATCTCTGATAAGCATAGGCGGGTAAATAACTAAAATGGGCTTGCTGCTCTCGGGCGGTGGCTGCTCGCTGACTGACTTTGCGCAGTCTGTAAACTGCATCTTCGACTGCTCCTCTGGTTCTTCTGGTGCCTCTTCTTGTCTCTCCCAGGGGTCAGAGTCATAATCATCATAGATAGGACCTGAGGGAAAGCTCTGCTTTTCAATTTTCTACTCAGGGGGGATGATTTCCTCGCATTGTCCTTCATTTGTGAACAAAGGAGAAGGCTCTGCAGTCTTCTCTTGGAATATCTGGGTGTCCAGCTCAGAACCTGATTCATAGCTGTCATACACAGGCTGGCTGCTACCCAGGTCATCAATATATGATGTGGGGCTCTGTTGCTCCTCAAATGAATAGTCGTTAAAGCTGGGTGAGCACCAGACTTCTTCATCTTGCAAAAAAGGAACAATCTCCAGATCCTCCTTTTCAATCCCAAATGTAAATACATCATGGGAAATATCGTGAAGAAAAAGAGAACAATCCTCTTCCCCAACTACCACTTCATCGCTTTGATCTGAGACAGCAAGCTCATCGGGGGCAGATGCTAACTCACCTAATAAATCTTCAACAATCTCTTCAAAAGAGTTGCTCAGAGCGTCTGCCTCAAGGACTGGAAAATCCTCTGCACAGTCTTCATATTTCAACCCTTCTAATTGGGCAGAGAGATATTTCACCTGCTCCATCAGCTTACTCAGGGTGCCATCCTCCTCCCTGGGAACTTCATCACTTTCATAACCTACCTTGGGTGCAGATGAATGGGGAGGAGAAAGGACTGAGTTCTGATCCAGGTCATCAGGATCCTCTCCAAAGCTTACGTCAGAAACAGCTTTCTCTTGTATAGAGTTGTGGTATCCCTCACAACAATTATGACAAATGAACTCAGGGGGATACAGCCTCTGACAATAGGCGATGAAATCTGCATGGAATCCATGGAGTGAAGAAATGCTAGCAGGGGGTAAAGAATGGTACCATTTACGCGCATCCCCTACTAACAAGAACATGAACATCTTCAGTAACACATCCTCATGATGTATCTCCCACTGACGCATGAGTTCATGAAACTCACTGAGGTGCTAAGCAAGGTTGTCCTCTTCACACTTTCCAAATATGGGCAAATAATCACCCCATTCATCCATAGAGGGGACAACATTAGGAAAACTAGGAATAGCAGAAAAATTAAAAGGAGCAAACCTGCGAGCAAGGATTTTCTCCATATCAAACCAGTGAAGTCGCCAATCGATCCTTGAATCATGGAGTCACCAGGTGAAAAATGTGCAGCTTCGAATGTGTCTGGTCCTTGTTCACCATCAAAGGCCAGATCTTAACATTATCGTTACCCTAGGAAACTTCTCAGACTGAAAAAGTAGCCGCTGAAACCTTCTCGAGAAAGCTCCTTCTGGGTCATCTTTCAGGTGTGCCAACAGTGGCCACAACTGAAACAGTAAAGTGGAAACAATGGAGTCGCCACAGTGAAGTCGCTAGGTGCACAGTAGAAATCTGAATAATTCTGATTTATGATGCACCTTCAGAATCAGTTGATCGTTGTCATTCTTCCCAGGGAAAATCTTCAACTTCATCCCCGGCAATAGCGCCAGAAATGTTAGCGTCGGAAGTCACTCCTAGATTGCTTGCAGGAGCATAGCCTGACACCCATCAGTTTAATGTCACAATTTGTTCATAAAGGGATGATCAAATGGAGATAAAGGCTCGAGGAGATATCACTCTAACTCGGGGACTGGATCTGGTACGTAAAGAACAAAGGAGGTCTGGAATCCTAACTTCAGCCAGTGGGTTGATTAAAAGATGAGCAGGTAGAAGACTTAGTAAGAAAGGTGAACAAACATCTCTGGGCAACAGGATTACAGCGGTTTGTAGGGGAAAAACTCTGAACACGGGATCCTCTCGGTTCAGGGCTTCAAGAAAATGAAGAGAAGACTTGACTGGATCCTCCAATTCCAAGTCATTCAATGTTAAGGAAATCACAGGAACCGATTAGAGACTCCGTAACTATTACAGTGATCCATTACAACATCATCCTATAACAGCTAGAACTCAACTGGATCCTCCAATTCCGAGCTGCTCTAACACAGTATAACAAAGATGTAAAGAAACTAGCATTCATAAGGCAAGAAGTCTCAGAAGTCTATACATAACCAGAGTATCAGTGCTTCATTAAAGATTTACAACCGGAAGCTCTGCTCAACCATCGATCCTTCCCAAAAATGGCGAAAATGCCTACATATACTCAAAACAAAACACAGCAGCGAAAACGAGATACTGCATTAATAACATTGCGTCTACATGTCTTCTGACAGTCTGCAGATGCAGACTGGACGATCGTGCGCCTATGATAGACGTCATCTTAACTGCACGTGGCTCCAGCAAGGGGATTAGCTGAGCCAATAAGTGTTCAGATAGCATGTGCAGACTTCTTTGTCGAGCTGAAGACTTCGGCATGGCTTCTTTGAGAAAATTGATAGACAGGAACCCTACGGGCAGGCAGCTTACCAGACCCTCCATTCCCCTTACTTAATGACTGAAAAGAGGCTTCAACCACCCGCTTGATTTTCATTAACTGCTTCCTCGGGGATTGGCTGAGACGATACGCTCAGGAGCTTCGGCACTTTGCGTCTCGTGGATGGGGAGGAGCTAGTCCTCACTCTTTAAAGTCGAGATGCGCGAAGAGGTGATAGGGCCTAACCGCGCACCACGTGTCCATGTGGGATAGATGGCTGAGATCACTTTCGGCGATACTGTGGGCCCGAGTCCTGAATGCTTTTGACGCTTCGTGTATCGCGGTTGGGAGGAGGTTGGTCCTTGATTTTCAAATTTGTGAGGGGCGAGGAGGCGACGGAGCCCAATCGCACACCACACGTCCCTCTTTGATGGACGGCTGAAAATGCTTCGTGTCTTCGCGGGCCCCAGCTTCTCGCTTTCGGCGTTCGCGAATATGAAAGGGCTAACCTTCGCTAATTAAAATCGCGATGAGAAAAACGTCGAGGTGGCTCGATCTGGTGCCACATGTCCTTCTGAGATCTAACGGTCTTGAATCGTCCTAACACTGCGGTGGGCCCGGGTCCAAGACTTTCCCAGCACCTTGCGCATCGGGATAAAACAGAGCTGCCTTTTGCGCCTTAGAGTCACGATGGGCGAAACGCCAAGATGGCTCAATTTGCCGCTAGGTGTCCCCTTTGAATGGATGGGCGCTATCAAATGCGCTAACCTCGGTGCAGCTTTTCCAATCGTGATTTCCCGCCTACCGCTGATCTGATTTCCTGGATGCATCCTAAATGTTGAAATCGGAGCACTCACTTTCTTGACTTGGGCCCAAAATGGATCTCTTCTATGCGCTACGCTCGACGCTTATGGCTACGGCCTTTGAATAAAACTCACCTAACCGGCTTTCAAAATCCCACTTCCATGCGTTTACATCATAGGCCTCAAATCGGAGAGGAAAACATCCCTGTACAAGAAATGTCGCTAACAGATACCTCTCCCGGAACTGTTCCTCGAATAGTTCCCATGACACGTCTTCAACGGCCATGTTCAATTGCGGTAGGAGCGTCTTCCACCAAAGAAGAGTGTTCCCCTTTAGTTGAAATACCGCAATGCAAACCTTCATGTTGGAGGTATAGTTGCGAAGTGCAAAGCACATCACCATATTCTCCAACCATGCCTTGGCGGCTACACCGTCTGGGGCACCAAATAACTTGGGAAATTCAACCTTCTCGAGTTCTTGGTATATGCTACCAGTACCAACCAGAGCGCGCGATGGACCCTCAGTGGGTGTCGACGCCCTGAGATCATCTCTATCCAAATGATTGATCAGTGCCTCAAACATCCGCTGAAAGGACCTCATCAGCCCAACCACATCACCCACAGTTATTTTTTCCTGCCCGACAACCTGTTCGTCTCCCTGGGGGTTAGACCCCTCGGGCATGGATGCTACCAGGGTCATCACACCTCCTCCCCTAGCACCCCGTTGTCTTCCTCTGTGACATCCTCTAACCATGATTACATGCATGAACACAAATCAATTTACTGTTTTTAGATTTCTGTGGTGAGGAGTTTTGAAGTTATTTTTCAGATAATACACATTTGGTGTCATTTTTGTCATCAACGTTTCGAATTTGAATTGAGATTCATCATCAGGACTAATCGTCAATTCAAAGATTTTTGATCTTGGTCACTTAATAGTTTATATACAGGACAATTTGATATTTTAATTAGGTCGGCTATTGTTGGCATAGGGGCAGACTGAGGGTTCAATGCGACAACAGCGCACCAACAAAGCCCTAACTACTGGCCCTTTCGAAAACACCTGCGTAGTATATGAAGTCTTGCCCGAGGTAGAGGCAGGGGTGGTTGTGAGACTCAAGTCTCTACAACCTTATTTGGGACAGGAATCTATGATTATACAACTTAATAGAGCACTTAGCACCATTAGTTCCTCAATACAATCACTACTCACTTTGATGATAGAACAGATATTTGCAACATTCACACTAATCTACATTATTTAAGAACTTAGCATATATAAATGGATCAGAATGAGCATATCAATCACTAAGCATGAATACCTTGATCATATCTAATATTCTTACATATCATAGGCACAAAGTAGAAGTAGATCTATCTAAACACATCACGACACTTAGCAGATAGCATGTAAGCACATCAAGACAAAGCATAAAGCAAGACAACACAACGTTTACATGGTTCACCCCCACCCTAGGACTACGTCCACCAACTCTTCTTCTTTATTGTCTTCATTCAATCGGTTACAAGCACAAAGCCATCAAAACTCTTACTCTGCACAGGACAGAAGATCTATGCAGTTCACTAGATCCTTCTTCCTTGCGTTACAACACTAAGCTCTCCACAATCTGCTATAAGGACCTGCACTTAGCTCTGTAAGCCTCTTACAGTCATGCATAAATCACTTATAGACTCTACTCCCACTTAGCATACATTCACATCACATAGATGCACTATTCTCTCTCTTCTTACATTGCCTATCCTTCTATTTATACATACAAAATAGGCCTAAACATGGGTAACCCATGGGTCGACATCCTATTCCCATTACATTATCCCCAAAACCCAAAAAGGACCCAAAAGTGGGATGAGATCCCGTGATCTCCACTTCTTCTTGCACTCCTCCTTCGACAGGCTATCGAAGTCCCAAAATAGGTCAACATGACCAAGAAACTCCCAAATCTTGGTCAAGGGCCAACAGGCCCCCCACACTCACCTGTGACTCGTTCTGAGTCACTCTGGTCTGATCAATTCTACCTTGAACTCCTCAATCTTGGCTCGAGCTGCTTCGACTTGATGCTTTGTTGTGGCCTCTTGTTCGGAGAACTACTCTATTACTGTGTCATTCATTGACCCTTCTAGGCATTGTTTTGATGCGATGACAACCTGTTCTAACTCTACTCCTTGGCTCTCCACCTATGTGAACAACTAGCATGCCTTATATTGCATAGGTTGAAGTCATTGAGTAACTTCCATCACTTTTCTTTGAAGCATATGGATCTACTATTGGTCGGTGCATTTCTCACGAGACCTCTTCATTCTTTCTACAGCTGATAGGGATTTTAGCTACGCGTGTAGTGTATCTACATGCTTCTTTGCTTCCTGGAGATATGACTCTAGTGTCTGTAACTCCAGGTTTTCAGTGAGGTTCTTGTATGTCTGGGCGCTCTGGTTACTCAGCTGCTTGCACTCCAAGGCAAGAGCTTTTAGTCTGTCAACTGCATTGCAGGCAGTTGCTTTCCTTAGGTCTCTTACATCTTGAGGGGTCTCGGGCACAGTGCGGAGCTCCAAGTCTACTATGCGTTGTTGGAGTTATTGGATTACTTCTTCAAGTGATGCCACCTATTGTGGAACTTGTTCTTCAGCCTTTACTTTGATCACTGTCACAGAGAAAAGTGCTCTGTGAACCATTTCCTTAACTTTGAGTTGCTCGGTGAGCAACTGTTCCTTGCTTTATTGTAATTGTGCCTTTTCTTCATCCCACTTCGCTTATAGAGCAAGATTTTCCTTTTTTGTAGCACTGTGTTTCTCCTCAAGGTCTTTATGTACTTGCACTAAAGCCTGGGTGGCTTGTGTTGTCTCTTCTTGAGCTCATTGAAGGCGAGCCTCGACTGTATCAGCGTTGCGGTGTAGTTGAGATGGCTCATCACCTAGTTCTGATGTTCCTGCTGGCACAGTAGAAACTGCATGGCTGGACTGTAATGCCTGTTGCACCCCTTGGAGCTCGTCCTTAATCCGACTGAATACCTCCTCCTTATTATCTTCTTCCTTCTCTGATATCTCCAACGAAGCATCGTTCAGTGCTGCGATGATGAAATCAAAGTCGTCTGAGGTGAGGGTGGTCTCAAATTTGGTCTTGGTTGCTTTTGATTTCTTCCTTGAAGAAGGTTTTGGAGGGGAAACCTTCCTTTTTTTGAGGGGTCCTCCTCATCTCTAGGTGGTGTAACCTCTCCTTTCTTTGGTTCAACTTCTGCGTCATATATCTCTATGCCATCACCTCCTTGCTCAGGTGAGATAGAAGTAGTCTTCACCGAGGTGTTGCTTACATCTTGAGCTTCTTCATTTTTCTTGGTCTTGCTCGGTCTAGGTGTATTATGTGTTGCTTCTGGACTGTCAATGTCAGACATCTCCACAGGGTTTGTTGGGACAAGGAGGTTCGTCAACCATTCCTTGGTAATTTCTTCCAGTTCATCTTTCGTCAACTTGAAGTAAGACTGCAGCTGTTGTTTATGCTCATCAGTGCACGCTGTGATATAGATGAAATGGCGGTCCACGCTGAATTTAATTAAAGTCCAAAACCTATGGAGAGTATTGGGTGTGATGTGAGGTGCGGACTATATGGATATCTTCAACTGATTGTAATAAGTGTGGAAGACATCATTTGATTTTCACTGTTTATTCATGTCGTTCGAGTACCACAATGTACTGAAATTCGTGGCCAGAGGTTCAAAGGGCTCGATGTCCAGAAAGGTCACACCTTCCGGCATCTCCCATGTGATAAAAGTGATCAAGATGAGAAGCCAGCTAAAGTGGAACTCATATCCTTGGTCATGTGCTTCCCTGCAATCCAATTCCAGCTGGTTTACGAGGTACTTTGCCCAATTCATTTGTAGGCCCTCCGCACACTTTCCTGCGAGGTCAAATACAAATCCAGTCACTTGGATGGGTCGGTTCTTGCGAACTAACTTTCCTATGATTAGTTGATAGGCTAGGTGCACTGCGCTTCTCTAGATAGAGGCTACCTTGTAGCCTCGTGTTCCTTTCTCAACATCTCCATAGGTGTCTTTAATATTCTACGCAAGAGTGCGATCCATGGTTTTCCTGGGATAGAAATCCTGTGGTTCAGGGCCTTGCATGCTCAGCCCTGTGATTTGACTAATCAACATCGGATCCACTGTGATGTGGCGGTTCAAACACAAGTATCCACCATGGTAGCAGGACAGTAGCAACTTGATGCATGCGTTCACTTCTTGGTGCCTACCGAAGTGAGGAATCTTCATGACATTGAGCAGTGTGTACTACGCGAGGTTCATGGTCCATGACTGGGGTACGATCTTCAAGTTATTTCCCTTGGTTCTGGTCAAATACTTGTGTGGGGAGAGCATGTTGTACACCTTCCTGCCACCAAGGTTGAAGTCGCTAAAATTCAATGCTGTGATCTTATCTTGGTCTACGTGCACTGCATATCTCTTTCGAGAGGTACGTAGTGACCAAAGCATATTCAAAATATATGGGCACACTGTCTCTAAATATTGCACCACTCAGAGGTGGTAGATAGGCGGGTAAAATGATCGGAATCATCTTGGCATTCGAGAGATCGTCTCTGTGCTTAGTTTGTTTTTCATCTACTGGTCGGGATGGACCGGCTCGAGAAGTGGATGGAGAGGTCGGCAGTCCTCTCGTCAAAGATTCTTGTACACCTGTAGACACTCCTCTCTCCGACATGACTCTTTCAGTCATCAAGTCGAGGAGAACCTACGTTACTGATTTTTCAACTGTGGTGAGATCGCCGTACATACACGCTCGGGATTAAAATTATCGAGGTCACGATGAACTTAGATATGGAACTAGAACAAACAGCAATAGCGCAATGATCATTGTATACAATTCACTTAGTCTGCAGGCTCAAATTCTCAGTTAGCAAAAGTGTTCTCTGGGCATGGCGTGACGGGATAAGTAGGAAACTTGACAACAATTCTCTTGTAACAGGTAGGAAGCCTCATTAACTCTTGTTCAATCTGTTATAGCGCGGTCTAACAATCTGGTGTCGAGCTGTAAATGCTTTTCGACCCGTCCAGAGTGGGAGTCGAATGGATATATCGATTCCAATGGCTATATTGCTTCGCCATGGCGAAGTGCCATGTGTCATTGTTCTGATATCCCAGCGAAGCTCCAATTCTGCAAATTTTATTTCTATGAAGTTCCTTCTAGAATGTTCTGTAACTTTTCAATCTTAGTCCTCTTCTTACTTAGATTTCTAGCCTTCTTTCCAGTGAGATTAATCTCGGTATGTATTTTTCCATTATGATTCTTATCTTCTTTTAACATAGTTATTGCGCTTTGTTGAGATTTTGTCCTAGGATTCAGGGGTAATTCCTCTTATTTATCTAGAGTAAGTACTTCAGTCTTATTTGGGTCTCCTAGTGTTCTTGCAGCTTCGACATCAGGGTCTCTAGTGTCAAATAGATTCGATCTCTTCTCTTGTTCTTCAATTAATTATGAGATCTTTCTGGGCGTGAAAACTTTTAACTCATGTTTCTTCTGTTCCAAGACTTCCTCTTCTTTCTTTCATCTGGCTTGATCTCTGTCAATCCAAGGTTTTCCTATTAACATGGTAAACGAGGCGTGGTCTTCAAAAAATTTAATAATCTCAAAATCTTCCTTCGTCGAAGTTCTATTGACAGTCATAATTATCTGAGCGAGCCTCCCACACAGGTTTACCAATTTTCCTTTGAATAACCCTATTCCTCCTAATGAGGGAGTCATAGCAGGCCTCCCGATAGCTTCCCAAGTTCTCTCAGTCATGACATTCACCTGTGTGTCCTCATCTAGAACACAGTCAATGTCGAAGTCTCCTATTCTTGCTTCAAGGCATTCCTTTTCTTTAAATATCTCTGATAATCTAATATGTTGGTGTTCATTCAAGGTTTCTTTCATCTGTAGCAATACCTTCTCTGACTCTTTCTGGGGTTCTGATATAGACTTAGTTTATGGATCTGCCTTAGGGTTTTCTTTCCTTATGTCCATACTTTCAAGCTTAGAAATCATTCTAGGGCAATCCAACACTTCATTGTCTAGAGATTTGCAACAAATACAACTAGGTCTTCTCCCAAGGCATTCTTTAGCAAGATGTCTCGGTTTTCTGCAACTGTAACAAAGGGTTAATCCTCTCTTTCTTTTAAATGATCCCAAGCTTCTTTCGTACTACACACTAGGATCATGGTAGCTAACCTGCAATAAATTATTTCTAGGATCCTTCATCCATTTGTTAGTCCAAACATTCTTTCTATGCATAGGTATAACATATCTTTCACTATTCTTGTCAAATCTATTAATATCAAATCTTCTTTCATCTATTAATACCCTAGTTTTCAAACTAGGACAGACTCTATTAAACACACCTAGATCCATATTCTAGAAACAAAAATTTCCACTTATCTTACTTCTATAGAGCACAAAGCTTCCAGATCTAAAAAATTTCACAATCTTTACCTTTATCGGAGCACAAAGCTTGCAGATCTTACCTCTTTTAATCATAAATTCTTACTTTTACCTTTCTTAGAGCACCAAGTGTTCATATCTTGCTTCTTTCCTTCAGATCTGATCTTCTTTTCTTCAGATCAAGCTTCTTTCTTTTGGATCTGACCTTCTTTCTTTAACACAGAGCTTTATAAGTCAAGTAGAATACTGCGCACTAGGGAACAGATCTATGCACAAAGCTTCCAGGTCAACTCTTTCCACAACGCTTCTTCTTTCTCAATTCCTAGGAATCACAGTTTCAGGTCCCGACAATGTAACCATTTATTGGCATAGGGGTAGACCCAGGGTTCAATGCTACAACAGCGCACCAACAAATCCCTAACTACCGACCCTTTCGACAACACTTGCGAAGTAGATGAAGTCTCCCTCGAGGTAGAGGCAGGGGTGGTTGTGAGACTCAGGCGTCTGCAACCTTAGCTGGGACACGGATCTATGATTATACAAATTAATAGAGAACTTAGCACTGTTAGTTCCTCAATATACAATCACTACTCACTTCGTTGATAGAACAGAGCTTCGCAGCATTCACACTAATCTACAGTATTTAATCACTTAGCATATATAAATGGATAAGAATGAGCATATCAAGCACTAAGCATGACTATATTGATCAGATCTAATATTCTTACATATCATAGGCACAAATCAGAAGCAAATCTATCTAAACATATCACAACACTTAGCAGATAGCATGTAAGCACATCAAGACAAAGCACAAAGCAAGACAACACAACGTTTACATGGTTCACCCCCACCCTGGGGCTACGTCCACCAACTCTTCTTCTTTATTGTCTTCAGTCAATCGGTTACAAGCACAAAGCCATCAAATATCTTAATCCGCATAGGACAAAAGATCTGCGCAGCTCGCTAGATCCTTCTTCCTTGTGTTACAGCAATAAGCTCTCCACAATCTGCTACAAGGACTTGCACTTAGCTATGCAAGCCTCTTACAGTCATGCACAAAGCACTTACAGACTCTACTCGCACTTAGCATACATTCACATCATATAGATGCACTATTCTCTCTCTTCTTACATTGCCTATCCTTCTATTTATACATACAAAATAGGCCTAAACATGGGTAAACCCATGGGCCGATATCCCATTCCCATTACATTATCCCCAAAACCCAAAAAGGACCCAAAAGTGGGCCAAGATCCCGTGATCTCCGCTTCGTCTTGCGCTCCTCCTTTGACAAGTTGTTGAAGTCCCAAAATAGGTCAACATGACCAAGAAACTTCCAAATATTGGTCAAGGGCCAATAGCTATAAAACCATAATAAATACAACACTATTATATCCTATAAAAACCCTAGATTTATTATAATCACTTAAAACCTAAATCATAAAATAAATACAACACCTAGACCTAATAATAATACAAAAATCATAATAAAAAACATAATTTAACCCTATTATATCCTATTAAACTCATTTAAAAACCCTAAAAAAAATTTAAATCACTTAAAACCTAAACCATAACTAAAAACTTTGTTTTAATCTAGCAATTAGGTTCACTAAGCTTTATATCTTAGAATTGGAATTTCAAATAACCCTAGACTTATATATATATATATATATATATATATATATATATAATCAATATTTTATTTTAGAATCCGTAGTGTATATATCTTAGAATTAGATTGATTTTATTTTAGAATCCGTAGTGTATATATCTTAGAATTAGATTGATTTTATTTTATTTTATTTTATTGATTATTATATTTATATATATATATATAAACAAACTCAACACTATTAAATTCACTTAAACCTTAGACTTATATATACTATTATCAACACCTAGAATTATGATATATTATTAATTATCATTATTTTAATAATTTTAATTAATTTTAATTAATTTTAATTTTGTTTTAGCTCTGCAAATAGGGTTTATAGATAGTCGACCTAATTAAAATCTCAAATTATCCTGCATCTAAATTATTAATTGACCAAGATCAACAAGTTGTGAATTGACGATTAGTCTTGATGATGAATCCTTATTCGGATTCGAAACGTCGATGACAAAAATGACACAAATCAATTTAATTAGCAACATCATAATCAATTATCTAATCAACAGAATCCGTAGTGTTCCCAAGTCGCGGGTCGAACCCGCTCGGATACCATATGTAACGACCCTGATCATTACGACTACATGCGACGCAAAGAAAAAGAATTTATTTTTTATTTTTTATTTTTTATTTTTAGCAAGAAGGCAACAACGACGACAATTAAACAATGCAACTCGATGACAAACACCACACAAGCAAGTAAGGAAACAGACAGCATAACGACCTAGCATACTAGCACATCGTGCGACTGGGTGCAACATGCGAAAACCAACTAGACAAAATAAACAACTAAGCTAAAGGACAATCATCAAGATCAACCAGACGCAACCATCATCAAGTGACACAAGTAACTTGAACCTTCACTATGAGCGAGGAACAAGCAAAAACAAGTGTTACAACACAAGTACCAACATCAACTACAACGAACATTACGCCCCCATCAGGAAGCACATGACTCTGACTAGGTTATCATTTGCATCTATCAATCAAGGCACACAATGATCCCCTCATCAGGAATCATGCCGTCACAAATTGGTAGGCGTGACAGTAACCAAGGCGCAACATAACATATCTATAACAATAACCCAAGAAAAATCCAATGCACTAGGAGGCCAAATTAACTATCAAAAATACATGAAGACTATACCCAAGCACCCAATCGACAAGTCAACAAGACGCAAGGGAAATCTGACTACTATAACAACCATACATCACATTAAATTCCTAGTGCAACAAATTCTATTGCAAACATACATCAATTAAAGGACGCAATTATCCATCTATGAAATATTCCCTCGAGAATCCATTCTACAATAACATGTATCAATTAAAATACTCTCTCTTATTTTTCAAGTCATTTATTAAGTAATTAAGATTTTATTAACATAAAAGTCTCACTACAATTGTCATTCACTAACATATAATTCCTTGTATAAGCCTAATTTAAATCTTCCAACCCTATCATTACCCTTCCCAAGCATACATGCCTTAGATTATGATAATTGACATATCCACACTCTTATGCATAAGATAATGAGAAATGTGGGAAATGCATGACCCTAATATTCCTTATCAATATTAAACCACATTAATTGAAATCGATAACAATCATGTATATAAATACTCCATTTAATTCATCCCAGTACCTTGTAATCTATAAACTCCTTTAATTCCCTTTTTGGTATCAACAATTATACCACTATCTAACATTATTATCGTTGTCTATTAATATTCATTGTCAAACAATCAATATTGTTGTCTATTAATAAATCTATGTCTAACAATAATATCAGTGTCTATTAATATTCATGGTCAACACAAATATCGTTGTCTATTAATATTCTATGTCAACAATCAATATCGATGTCTATTAATATTTTTTGTCAGCAATAAATATCGATGTCTATTAATATTTACTATCAACAATCCATATCATTGTTTATTAATAAGTCTATTGATAAATCTATTGATAAAACTAATGACAAATCTATTGATAAATATATTGATATCATTGTCTAACAATAACATGTTATCTATTAATAAGAAATCAACAATCAACAGATCCTTACCCTGCCCTTAAAAGAAAAAGAAAATGAACCTAGATTAGATTAGGTCAGCAGTATGTAGAGATACCATGATATCATTTCATTGTTAATGAATTGTTGTTTATCTATGATTTCACTATCTAACAATATTATATCGCTATCCATTAATAAACATCTGTCTAGAATTGATATTCTTGTCTAATAAAAGGAAATTGCAGATTTAAAATCATAGTGGTAAATCGCAGTAGTAAAATTCTCAGTGGTAAGTAGTAGGTAGGGAGATCATGCTAAAATAGCAAGGGTAAAATTGCCAAGGTAAAATCACAGTGGTAAGTCATAGGTAAGGATATCATGATGAAATCGCAGGGGTAAAATCGCCATGGTAAAATCGTTGTTCATAACTCTAATTTTTCTAAGGAAAAGAGAATAGATATATGGTTGGTACGAGTCACCTAGATTCACTGGGGGAAAAAAACAATTTCTCCCCTTTTTGCAAGGAGCCAAGGAATCGGAGATTAATCCTTCATAGATTAATCAATCAAACGCAAAGATAATCATTCACAATGAATCATTCAAAAAAAACAGAGATAATTATTCACAAAGAAAACACATAGATTAATCATTCAGAGATGAATCATTTAAACACAGAGATAATCATTCAAAAACGCAGAGAGACCTGTACAAATCGTGGAGAAAAATGCATAGATTATTAATGTTATTCGTTGGGAGAGATTAAAAAACAAACATAGAGAGCAATAACTCTGAGCTTTGAAGGGTGGTTTTGTTGTGCCTAGCAATGAATTTATTGGGCTATCAACCGCAATTCTACTCAGAGTACGGTAAACAATAAATGCAGATCATTGAAGGCTGATCCGGCAAGAGATCTAGAATGCAATGAAGTGGAAATGTTGGGTGAAGTGAGGGGTAAAACAAGGTGTAAACACACGGTGGAAACTTAAGTAAAAGAGAGGGTGTTGAGATTACAACTCAAGGGAAAATGCAAAGGAACTCGCTGCAAATAAACGTTGGGCAAAGGAATGATCCTACACTTATTATCCATGCATAGGAAAGCAGGGCATTTGAATCTAATTCTTTAACACTGGAGGGAAAGACAGTCAATTCGACTCCTAGCCGACTTCTTAGGCACAAAATAATACTTAAATGATCAAGGAATAGAGGATAAAAACACAAATCTGCATCCAGATCTTCCCCATGGAGAATCAAATAATGAAATAAAAGCGCAATCAAGGAAAAAATAAAACTCATGCAAGAGATACAAGAGTGTAGGCAAGGTTTTGAGTCTGAGGTTCATTCTAGCCACACGTAAATAGATAGTAACTCAGAAATAAAGGATACTCTGGATAGCAAGGGTTCTTACTGATTGAATCAAGCGACAAGGGGATTAAAATTACCGTAGAAATACATGTGCAAGAAAAGATCATGGAAATGAAAAATTCATCCAAGTACAGTAAAATAAACAAGTGTAATTTAAATTTCATTGCAAGTAACAACTTTAACAGGCATACCTTAGCCAAATGTGAATGCTTTGAAGTCTCTGTCCCGCACTCTCTCTATCCAACTCCCGCTTTCCAACCGATGTGACCTCACCAGTACCTCCCAGCCAACACTAGGAGTATGCTTCTTCCCCCTGAGCCTCCCGAGACGCAAAGGGGCCACACACACAATACCATAGAATGCTAGCACCTAGCTCGCCTCGCAAGGTAGAGCTACCACTCGTTACCTGAGCTGGGTATCCCAACTCCCACAAGATAAAGTTTAGTCAAGATAAAATTTCAGCAGTGCAATGTTATGCAAGCTAGATCTGATCCATACTCCTCCTTCGCCATCTCTTTTATAGATTTTTCTAGTCATCAATTTCCCAAACCCTCATTAGATTCCCTTTTTGATTATTTAATTAGAAAAACCTCCCCCATACACATGTCGCCCGATCCCCTAGTTGCACCAGAAAATCAATTTTATAAATTAATTGAATATTCATATTTCCCTCACCCACCAAAAGCATTCCTAAAAACTCTCCTCGGTGTCCCAATATTCCCTTATAATTCTTAAATGACTTACGCCTTACTTAATTCCTAGTTGATTTCATCAATAGAAAGTTCTAAGGGTTATATTCCTTACTAAGTTAGGCATTCATCTTTTTCTATAAGTTTCCCCTTTTCTTTAAGTTGCCAAATTTTTCTTTAAGTTTCCCTTCTTCTTCTTTTTTAAGTTTCCCCCTTTTTCCTTTTTAACTAAAAAATCAATTTAGAAAGTGTAGATAAAAACAACCATTTACCCCTTTAATAAAATCTAATCATCCATTATAATTTTTACTTTAATAATTAAGTTTGAATTTCTTACCCCCTTCTTGTTACATGTTTATTTAGTTTTTTTTTTTTTTTTTATCCACATGTTATACTTAGACCTAGGTTTTAATTTCACTGGGTTGGGCAACAATTTTTAAGGGACCTTTTAGTTATTAAATTTTGTTTCCCATACCATCATCTATTTTAAGGACGACCAGGTCCTAAGGAGGCATAGTTTTCTAGGCACTAGGCTTATTCACTTACCAGTTAAAATCGCAACGTGCCACCTTTAGGATGCACTACATGTTCCAAGGGTGCCACTCACCTCTTTCCATTATATTTGCGCGACGTGCTCCAAGGGTTCCACTCACCTCTTGACTGAATTTGGTAGACATCAAACCCCTAGAGTCAATACTTTGCCAGGTGATCTTGTGGGAGACTAAGGGCCTCTAAGGAATAAGGACCCTGCCTTATTGTGCACCCCTTAGAATCATCATGAGCGATTGTCACAGTCTACCCTCACAACATCATGGGTCTTCTCAAACTAGGTAATCATTAACCTACAGTTCGAGCCACAATAGAATTGCTAGTAGGTTGTGACAGGGATGCTGCCACACCTCTCCCTCAATGTCTCTAGTTTTCGTGCATGACCCCTCTACTCCAAATGTGAGTCTGGTCAGCAAGCTATCATCAGCCTGCATCCATCAATGAATCATGTCAGCAATAATAATCAATCATCATAACATCTAATCATATGTATGTATGTCACATCAACAACATTTAAATCCGAACAGTCCACTCCCTGACTCGATCCGGAGTCCAAGGGGTTTCATCAATGCCTCGACATCCTCAACATCTAGAGTCCTGCACACTCAGGATAACTCAGCCAATAGCACCTGTCTATGTAAGTACAACTAAATAACATATCATCAAATCCACAACATCTCAAAATCATGATCAAAACAACCAGTAGTATAATAACCCAAATCACTTGCATGCAAGTGTCCTAAAAGAATAAGTTCGCTCAGTGCATGCAAGAGAGGGATGTTACACACAGTGATACCTTCTCCATATATGATATTACCCAAATAATGAATCTTTGATTGGTAAAAATATAATTTCGATAACTTCTCGTACATTTTGTTTTCTCTTAGACACTGTAGAACCAATCTGAAGTGTTTGTTGTGCTCTTCTTTCATCTGAGAATAAATCAGTATGTCATCAATAAATACTTGAAAAAACTTGTCCAAGTATTCGCAGAACACCGGGCCATTCATCAAACTCATGAATACCCCTGGGGCATTCGTCAAACCAAACAATAAAATTGTAAACTCATAATGTCTGAATCTCATCTTAACTGTGGAATTAGGGATATCTTCCTCTTTAATCCGTAATTGATGATATCTCGATCTCAAGTCAATATTCGGAAACATTGTTGCTCCCTTCATCTGATCAAATAAATCATTTATTCTAGGGAACGGATATTGGTTCTTGATCATCGCTTTGTTCAATTGATAATATTCCATACAAAGTCTCCATGATCCATCCTTCTTCCTCACGAAAATAGCTGGCGCACCCCATGACGATATGTTTGGATGTATAAGTCCCAAATCCAACAACTCCTTCAATTGCATATTCAACTCCTGCAATTCTAATGTTGGCATCTGGTAGGGAGTTCTTGCAATAGGTTCAGTTCCAGGTTTCAGATCTATGGTAAACTCCAATTCTCTTTCTGGTGGAAAACCTGGTAATTCTTCAGGAAATACATCAACAAAATATTGTACTATAGAAAGGTTTCACAATCCTTCTACCTCGCCCTTTTCATTTAGCACTAAGATAGCATATAAATTGCATCCCTTGCGCATACTCTTCTTCAATTATAAGGAAGAAATAAACCTCAAGGATACTCCCTCGTTTCTTCCTACAATTACTTTACTTTGTCCCAAATCATCCTTCAAACTTAACTGTTTTGTCTTACAGTTAAGTATCACATCATGTGATTCCAACCAATCCATGCCTATCACTATGTCATAATATCCTAAGATCGTGACGTATAGGTTGGACTTCGTAACCAATTAATGCTACAATCCGTAACATTTCCTCCAACTTTATGTTTGGCACCAGATGTTATTTCTACGTATCTAAAATCATCCTGCTCGACTTCCTTTACCTTAATTCTCTTTAGCATTGCACTAGAAATCAAGCTCTCTGTAGTACCTAGATCTATCAAAATACTAAAATTTTGATCACCAATTATACCTGATGTCTCGAGCACAGTGGACTGGTGCTCATCCTGGTGGTTGTTCACTGTTGCATGTATTCTCTGGGCCTTGCCAAAATCTCCAACTATAGTGGGACCTGTTGATTCGGTCATCTTGGCCTTCTCAATCAGATAATCTCGTTGGTAATGTGGCTCTCCACTTGTCTAACACCTAGTCTTCGATCCAGTGTTCCTGGTCCCCGAAGTAGAAATTATGGGTCTAGCAATCTGTGATCCTGGTATGTTCTTCTGAACAGGCCTAAAATGTTGTTGTTGCTGCGAACGACGTTGTTGTTACTATTGTGGTCCTCTATAAGGACTCATCTGCTGAGGATTATGTCATCTTGGTGTCGAGAACATAGGTCTTTTGGGCGTATCTTGGTGCCCAGAAGTCTATCTGGCTAGTGTTTGATGTTGTTGCGCTCTTGATGTCATTTGTCCATTCGGTCTAGAAGGAGTCATGCCCTAACCCCCACTATTCATCTCTTCGTCAGCTATGAAGGCCTTATGAACTACAGCGTGTAACGTTTGAGGCATTAAGATCCTCACCTTCGCACGAATGTTGAAGTTAAGGCCAAACAAAAACTTGTTGACCTTTAACTTATATGTTTTCAGATGTGGAGCATACCTATGTTTTCAGATGAATATGGCATCATACTCTAGCACCGTATGACTACCCTGTCGTAAGGCGTTGAACTCATTAAGCCGACGCTAAATGAATTCGTCCGACAAGTACCTCTCCCAGATTTGTTCCTCGAAAAATTCCCATGTCACATCTTCAACCACCATGTTTAGTTGGGGTAGGAGTGTCTTCCAACAAAGTAGAGCACTCCCTTTCAATTGGAAGACCGTCATGCAGACCTTCATGTTGGAGGTGTAATCACAAAGTGCAAAGCACATCGCCATGTTCTCCAACCATGCCTCGACGACTAAGCCGTCCGTGGCACCCAAAAACTCGGGAAACTTCACCTTCTCTATTTCTCTGTGTATGCTACTACTACCAGCTAGAGCATGTTGTGAACCCTCATTGGGCACAGATGCTCTTCCCTCATCTCGATCCAGGTGGTTTATCAATGCCTCTGACATCCTCTGGAAGGATCTTATCATACCTACCACATCTCCCACAACAACCAACTCCTAATTAGTAGTATTCTCATCTCCCTGAGGGTTTGATCCCTCTGGTGTGGATACAACCGGAGGAGGCACACCTCTTCCACCCGCACCATGATGTCTACTTCCCCTGCATCTTCTAACCATGATTACCTGCATGGAAAATTTCAAAATTAATTAGTGATACATCTTTAATCCTTTAATTTAACACAATGGAAGGCATAACGGGGCCCTTTCCATAGGGTTGAACCTCGCTCAGATACCATCTGTAACACCCCTTCTGTACAACACATAATAACAATCACAACGTACTGGATTTTGTTTCTTAACATTTGTTTTTAACATCCAAGTATTGGCAAGATCAATTATGACAAATACATAAACATTGAAATCTGATATTTTAAAGTCCTCCTCTTAAGATCCCCTAGATAGAGGAACACATGATTGTATTTACCTAAAAATCGCAAAAGTCGAGTTTAACTTAATAGTTTTGTTGAGTAGTTTGACAATTAAGTACTAGCTAAAAGTACTAACAAAAGGACAACAATTCAAATTCTTCCTAGCAAGCAATTCAAATATACTAAAAGAAATTCAATAAAATCTAATGTTGAAAGAGTGTAAGAATATAGACGGATAAAAGATTTTTAAGATTTCGCCA
>ML852115.1:0-30585 GCA_009831015.1 Picea engelmannii
CCATATTTTAAGGCTAGGATTAGGTACTTTCATCAAAATTGGGTGGTGTTGACTGATGTCCCTAGAGGATTGAGGTAGAAGCAAAGGCTAGACAAGAGGCAAAGGATGAAGGATGATACTAATGATGTGGATCCCAATATAAGTGATGGTGGAACATTGTTTGTCATTTATGTTTGTCATTTAAATGTTCTTGCTTGCTTATTCATAATGTTTTCTTTCAAAGTTTCACTATAATCATTAATATACTACGGATGGCATTTCTAACTTCATAATAATGTAGTATTCATCTACAAGTAGCACAAATATGCATGTTTTCGTATATTCTGCAGCAAATTTGTCTTTCTGCATGTTTTTTTATTATAAATGCAATATATATATATAACAGACGCTCTTGGGACGCTCCGCTCCCGAGGATTTTTGGAAAATGACACTCCCGCTCCGCTCCACACTCTGACAACCGTGAGGCAAAGGTTGGCAAAAGGCAGTCGTTATGACCTCACCAGTTTGTCTAAGACATCACTCGCTCACATTGTTCGGAGGTGATGGTAGCATATATATATATATATATATATATAACAGACACTCTCGGGACACTCCGCTCCCAAGGATTTTTGGAAAATGACATTCCCGCTCCGCTCCACACTCTGACAACCGTGACGCAAAGGTTGGCAAAAGGCAGTCGTTATGACCTCACCAGTTTGTCTAAGACATCACTCGCTCACATTGTTCGGGGGTGATGGCAGCACTTAGAGTTCAAACTCTTAGCTCAAAGAGTTTACAAGAGTAAGCATGAGACATGTTACCAGAAACAGGAAAGGGAACAAAATGGAGGGGCTAACAAGAAATGGAGCTCGATTGCTTGAGCGGATAAGAAACATGAACCCACCCCCCTCCTAATGTCTACTATACATATAAAAATGATTAGTAATGCACTAATGTAATGTTAATATGGGATTGGGAACAAGAAGGGGAACAAGAACGAAATGAGAAACAAGTCCCCTTGTCAGGTTTCTATTAATATAGCATAAGACACATTTACGGTCGTTGGTGTATAATTGCCACTGTTAAGACAGGCGTGAATATCGCAGAATAACCACAATTACTTTTATATCAATGACTCCCAATGGATTCATGGTTGCTGGCTAAGTTACCAGGATCGGATATGGATACAGATCCACCAGATTTTTGAAAAGCCAGGATCCGGAGACGACAGGAAAACATCAAGTACAAAAAATACTATAATATTTTTAAAATTTTAAGAAACATATTCAGAGTTAAGAATCACAACATTATAACTGAAATCATTAGATTTAATGCTTGAGTAGGTTTCTTATCTTAATGTTTTTCATATGAGACAAGTTAGTTCACAATATCAATTCTCCTATTTGTTTGAGGGCATTTGACATGTCCTCAAACATGAAAAACTTTTATCTACATGCAGAGAAGTTGGCAGATTGAAGTTCCTAGGATGCCATTCACAAATGACTGATGGCAATGAGAATGTAGCCATAGTTCCCTCTGCTTGGACTAATTCCAAAAAACTGGAGCAATAATCCAAGGAAATTAGAAGTTCTATGTTTTTGCTAGCATACCAATTAAGAAGTTATGATGGAGGAACACACTCAGGCAAGCAAGCAGTGGAGAACAGTTCCATAAGTTTACTCAAAAAAAAAAAATGCAGACAATTATAAGAAATATCAAATCTCCGTAGGTAGACTGTAAGTCCTAGGTGTAAGTGTCTAAGACTGTCAGTTGTATGCCCAATGCACACTGCTCACTGCCCAGTGTCCGCTGTTAGTATTTAGTATTTAAGGAATAACAGCAGGGCCCGTAAGTGGAGTCTTCTGAAGTGACTTCCTCTTGAATGAATAGCCCAATGGTCCGTGCTCACTGATAACTCACCCAATGCTTACTGCTGCTATGTTTGTTCACCCTATTCATAGTGCAAACACCCAATGCTCACAGCCCGATGTTCACTGCCCACTCAGATGCCACATTCTCACTGAAATGGTTCACAGTTCTGGTGTCTTAAGAGGGGCAGGGGTCTTCTTATGGAAGTGGGACAGGTGGCTCATTGCTTCAACAAGTGTCAAAAACCTAATTTAAAAACAAAGAACCTAAAACTAAATTGAAATGCCATTGGGATCCGTGCATGGCGGGTCTGATTGTCATGGGGTCTGCCTCCTATTTGCAAGATCCATTTCCAGTGAGGTAGGATCCATTTGGGTGGCAGATCCTTCACAGATCTTGGTGGATCTGGATCTGAAATGCAGATCCACAGATCCAGTTTCAAGACCCTATGGATCCAGTAACATAGGTTGCTGTTCAATTCGCAACCTGCGAATAGACACATTGTTCAATACTGTCAATATAGCATATATTAATAGTGCAATAATTATATTTACGAAATTTATAACAGTTTGAATAGTAGTAAAACAAAATGGAAAGAAAAAGTTGGGATGATGATTTGAGGCCTAAAGAAAGATATAATAATGGAGGAGATCTGCAGGCAATATTTAAAGGTTACATAAGTTAAACGCGGAATAGGAGATGAAAACAGTGTCTTGAGGAGAAGTTGAAACCAAGGAAAATTGAAGGACAAAGTGCTACAACCTACAAAGAGATGGAACCTGTTGGATGAAATGCAACAGAATGAAGCAAACCAGAGGAATTCTTGGTGGGATGGAAGACATCACAGTTAGAAGTATTTTTATTGTTATTTGTTCTTTTTTTTGGCTATTTTTGAAAAGTATGAACTGGAATTGTTTACGATAGTGGCAACAGCCGAACAGTGAAAACCAATGCTGTAAATCTCGTCTTGGGGAAAGTATCGGTGAGGGTCCGGAATATAAAACTTCTCGGTGACATCAGCGGAAAATATCGGAATATCTCAGAAAATGTCGCAAGACAGGGGTCTAACTCGGAATATCTTGGATATATCGGACAGGGGTTTAACTCGGCGATATATCCGATAAATTCAATATATTGGAGAGATTTACAACACTGGTGAAAACAGAATAAGATCAGAACTCTGGTGAAAGGACATTGGATTGGAATGTGTTTCTAGGATGCATTGGATGAACAATCAATGTCGTTGATTTTAGAGAAAAGAAAGTACCAGAGGAAAACAAATTTTGATGTGTGAGCAGCAGCATCTGAGAACATAGAGCTTTGATATGACTTGGAGCAAATGAACGGGTATTAGACATAACCATGATAGGTAAAACTATATATTATTACAAATTGTTGACAATATGCATATAAATATGATATCAGATTATATATATATATATATATGATGACGGGTCAAGACTATCCCCTCTTGACCCTTTCCAACACTTATTCCTAGCTAATACTAAAAATGATGACATAAGGAATGTCCAAAATTGAAAAATGGTTTCATGGAAACATTCAAAACATAGGAAGCTATCTGATTAAAGGAAAAAAACTGGAAAGATAGGGAGTAATGGTGACAACTTGCCTAGAGGGAAAGGAGATTAAGCATATTTACAGGATAAAATCAGTGTGCTCCAGTGAAAAAAAAAAACACAAGAAAAACAATATATCCAAATAGAGTGCTTCAACCAAAAAAATGATGAATACAAGGTTTAGGCATATATAGAAGCCAACAAACTTTGCAAAAAATGCATCTAGTAGCACAGCTGAGAACAATTCTTACCGACTTCAATGCAAAGACAGAAAATGGAAAAGAGAGGAACAAATGAAAGACTCTGGTCAAAGCTCTGATTTTAAAGTGGTAACAGTTAAAACTAAGGAGCATTTCAAGTTAAAGTGCACATCCAACAACAACGAAAGACTCACAGGTTACAGATAGAGAAAACTTCAAAATTATCCAACTATTCAAAGGAGAGAAAAGTATAACGATCATAAAATAGTTGCTACAAGCTAACAACTGCAGGATAAAGACATAAATTGTTTACCATTTCACTGCTCGTTTCATGCACTGTATGTTGTGCTGTATATGTGTGTGTCTAGCTTTTGTCCTGTAAATTGTTTTAATTGAAGCACATGACCCCGCAAGCTATTTGGCCTCACAGATAATAAAAAACATTTAAGTTGCCTTTCATGTAGGCTTGATTGCAGCAGCAGCTCTTTCTTTGCATCTTCTACATGCTTTTTGAATGAAAAAAATAACAAGGTAATTCGAGGTAATTATAATTAGTTATTTTAGGTAATGTTGCAGGTGGTTGTTATATTAATTGGATATGCTGTATATGAGGTATACAAGTCAGTGGGTAAACCAAAGTGTTATCCTTAACTCTATATTTTTAATCCCTTAGAAACGCCATTGTCTTTTGGTAATTTATGTTACTCTGGCCATCAAGAAAAACTTCAGCCAAGAGAATTAAAAGATGCAAGTGAACTTGCAACAGGAACGTTGTGGACTAGAGTGTGGTGAAGCTTCAAAATAGAAACCAAGCAAGGGAAGGTTATCTTGGACCAAAAGAGAAAGGTTAACCTTCTCCATATGATGGATCTGGGAAGAACCATAAATAGTGCAGCTCATATCAACCTCTCTTTCAGGACCTTAAGATATGTCTAGAGTCAGAAGAATTCTTCAAACTTGGGAAACTACGAAAAGCTTGTTCAGCCGATGGGTTTTGTAAAAATATATATGACAAAGATTGAAAATTCTCCTTTATCCAAGCATAAAAGAAAAAAAAAATCAGCCAAAGATAGAATACCTAAAGTGTTTAGATTTGATTTCCAACAGAAACAGGAAAAATCTTTCATGGAAAAAAATATTGCCAGAAAATGTATACACTTTTTTACTGAAGCATTTGTTCTTGGAAGATACAAATATTATATTCTAGATACAACAAACAGTGACATAATTGAAAGACATACCTTTGACATTGAAGTAAGCACATCAGCCAAAAAGAAATCTGCAAAGGTGATTGGCTGCCCAAAAAATATCCATTACTACAGGTAAATCCCACAAGAAATCTTGTGCATTTACAGAAAATATTCAGAGTGAAATAAAAATAGGTGAAAACTTTACAGGGATAAAAACTGAGCAAAGTTCAGTACAAGATACAAAGTACAGTCCCATTGTTTAAGCAGTTATGAAAAGAAATTAATAGTACACCACTTCCAACTTCTCTAGTTCAAGATTATATTAGTCAATATATCTTCTGCAATAAATTGGAAACTTCTACTTAAAATACCATTTCACGCTCTGCAAAAACCCTATATCCTCAAACAGAGCTACAGAAAAACCAACTCATAAAAGAAAATAATCACCGAAGACTGCTCAATTGAAAGTTAAACAGATGCTTCATTTCCCTCCACACTACTCCAATCATCTTAAGCAACAAGTCCATTTCCATACAACCTAAATAGAGCTCAATTTAACACTTCCAACTGAATTTGTTAACTGATCAGACAGAAATTTGCATCAAAGTTTAAATCTGACCTGTAGCGGAAAAGTAAGTCGCCAAAGAGTCCTTATGAAGAAATATCGGGATGACACATAAAACACATCATAAGGAAATACCAGAATCAATGCAAGAACAGAGTAAAGGATCACCTGGCAACAATAAAAACATTGACATTAGAAAATCAGCACTCAAAATCTCATGACAAGCAAAAAATATTCACTAAAGAGATTCAAACCCTTAAAAAACTAAATGCACACTTCCAGCAGAGAGTATGAAATACACCATATTGAGATAAATTAGAATTTATCAATTACGATAATAGTTGAAAAAATTGGTGATTTTTAGCCAACGTTCCAAAAAATCACAATGTGAAACCCTCTCTGAAAATCACTGGGAAAAACTTGTGAGGCCAGGAAAAAAATTAGACCACGTGATTTTTTCAAAAATCCGACAAAAATCACAAACTTTTCATGCCACAACAGAAATAATCAGCTAGAGAATATTTAGGCATCTTAAAGAACGATTTTTGGTTCTTTTCGGGTCATTTCTTTTTGCAGCTGTTGGAGAATGAAAGGGAACAGGTTTACCATCATCAGCAAGCAGGTTTAGGAGGGCCAAATCATTCTACTGATCACCATCATTTTTTTTATTGGAGCACAGATCAATTGCTATCTTCCTACGGTGTTGATATTCTCAAATCCCAGGTATTTCTTCAAATTCCACCCTCTTGAACTATTTTTTTCTAGATGTATGCAGAGTTTTTAAAGTCCATGTTGCCTGCCTCTTATCATCATTTTTCCTGGCTCATAGAATAAATCTAAAAGTCTGTTTTTTTTACCAGCCAGCTTTTTTTTTCCAGCAAGCTGTTTTTTACAGCAGTGTTTGATGTTCCTTTTTTTCAGGTTTTTTGGCCCTAAGTTACAAGTTGGAAGCTGAGTATTGCCTTGCCAACATGCCAAAGCCTTTGGACCCAATTTGGTATTATGGTGAACCTAAAGATAGGCAAACCAACAAAGATTGCACTGTAAACTGTGAGACCAGCATATGACAGGAGGGGTTAGCTGGTTGAAGTACCACTTGGCTAAACTCCCAGGGCATGATGTTGGGATTTGTAAAAAATCAACCCCAGAGATTATGTGGATTGCCCATGATTCTATTTATGAAAAGGATAAAAAAAAAGGAAAAGGCAGCCACTACTAAAGCCGAACTTGCCGTCAGTGGAGTAGCTAGATCCTCATACCATAAGATCTATAAGATGTCAAGTGATACATTACATATCGATACTGAATTTTGATATCTTTCCCAAGTCCCAAGTCTGAATAGGTTGATACAAAATCACATCAAAAAAACAATAAATGTATCTCATGATTCATCATTGTGAATCATCTAGATACTACAATGATAAATACACCAAGGAATCATTGATTACCTCTTTTGCAAAGGTCAATGCTCTTCCACTGGAAGCGGTAGGTGCCCACATTGGTGCTGAGGTGGAAGCCAAAGTGAGATGTCTTCTGCTAGTTGCTTGTCTTTGTGGAGGTGGTGGCTGCATCGCACTCTCAATCTCCTCCTCCAAATGTGTCTATGCCCCCCTCCTCCAGTGCATTTGCATCCTCCTCCAACCACTTAGGTGCCTCCTACATGATAGGCCTCTCAATCTCCACCCTCCATAGAATCATGGTGTCAATTTTATCCAATGAAATCGCATCCATGTCAGGTGCTTTGTTAATATGCTTCACCCACAGCCTGATATTGTAGTAGCTGTAGACCATGTCATTAAGGTGTTGAGTATCTAGCCTATATGAGGGCCAGATTGTAAATAGAGGGTGACAAGCATAAATTAAAACTAATGAATTATAACAAATTAAAATTTTAATTTGAACATATCTAACCTGTTGCACATCTTGGAGTGTATTTTTTCAAAGACACTCCAGTTGTGCTCACACCCTAAAGAGTTGTAAGTTTGATTGAGCACCCAAATGGCAAGTTTCTGTAAATATGGGACTCTTCTACCATAGTTTCTCCACCAAACATCAACAACGAAGAAACGGAAAGGAAAGACAACAAATTATATTTCCATCGAGTAACAAATAGATAGAAAGGAAAGACGTTGAAATTTGAAAGTTTGAAACAAATTGAACTTGAAGCTTACCTAGTACCCTGGTGGTCCTATCTTTGACAACCATGTCATCACCAAATATCCTAGTGGCCAACCTATATACCTCTATTTGTTTGTAAATCTTTGAGAGTTCAACAGGAATCAGCACCATCCTCCAAACACATTGGAGGAATCCATCCATAACCTCAACATAAAATCTAAAACCATAAAAGTAAGAGAACACAACGTTGAGGTAGAGCATTGCTGCAAGAATGGGACGATGGAAAGTATTTTCCATTGCCAATCAATCAACTTACATATCTCATCTCATTTGGTGAATCCATCATCCCCCTTGTCCTCATAGTACCTATGGATAGGTTCTTTGGCCCTATCCATCGCCTCGTACAAGTAGCCCATTACAAGCTTGTCACCATTGACCAAGTGAAGAACTTTTATCAAAGGTTTACTAATGGCACACATCTCCTGCACTCCCGTCCAAAAACTCTCTTGGTGTAACACAAGTTGGGCTATGGCTTTCCCATCTGATTTAGTATTGTATACATAAGCATTCCACTCATCTAAAAGAAACATCCTCTGCACCTCCAACATAGAAGTGAGCAAAGACTAAAGTGAAATGTAACCAATGGAAAAACGCATGATTGTGGGACGCACCAACTCCTTGTTCCCCATGAACTATATTGTGAGGCTAAGAACATATGTATGATCATATATATGGTCACACTCTTAGTCAATTCAAAGATATCCTTGATCCAAGAAATTTTACCCGTGTCCTCTAACATCAAATCAATGCAACAGGTAGCACAAGGAGTCCAATACAAGGTTGAATACCTCTCCATAAGAAGCCTACTAGCAACCACATAATTAGCAACATTATCCATATTGACTTGGACAACATAAAACGGATCTCTCTCCCCGATGAACCCATCCAACAACTCACATAATAATTGTGCGTCTTTAACATATGTAGATGCATCAACAAATTTGACAAACATTGTCCACCTGGGACAATTAACCAAGAAATTGAGAATGGACCTACCTTTCCCATCTATCCAACTATCTAGCATCACGATGCATCTAATGATCTCCCCTGATTTCCTAAACTCATTCAATCTCTAAGTGCAATTAGTCTTTTCACCTTAGAGGAGAGGCCCTCTCAACTCATCACAAGAACAGCCCTTATACCCTAGAACAACAGTCGCAATGGATTCAAATATTGACTGGTAGGACTGGTTGTTCTTGGCAATGTAGAAAGCAATGTCACTCAATAGGAAAAATCTAGCCACAAATTTGTTGGATTCCTACTTCTCCCTTGTTTTAACGAATCCCTTAATAGAAGGTTATGCCCCACGCACTGACCTCAACAGAATGAAAGGTGAGGTTGTCGAGGGCATTGTGGAAGGTGTGGCCAAGGATTGGGTTTCACTTCACTAAGGTCACCCCACCCCTGAGAAGCTTGTGGTTCACACACTTTAAGATTTGTGTTGGTCAATTGTTTTGGTCATGGGCCATATGATTATGGATCATGTTGGTAACAAAGCATAGTTCCTAACCTTAGGGAAAAGTTACCTATGAATACTAACTAGATTTGGAAAATTGCAAGAAGGTGGAGAGTCAATTCTTTTAAGCCCTGAAATTAGTATGGTTGCCACTTTGGTACAAGAGAAGAAGAAGAAGAAAAAGAAACTTCAAGAGTCAAGCTACAATTCAGAAGAAGATGGAGATGACAAAGTACCTAGGATGGAGAAACCAAAGAAGGAGACAAGGGAATGCAACAAGACTCAAGCACCATTCAAAATAGTGGTAAAGATCGACATCAACAATATGCAAGGGAGATAAATGCCTCGAAATTGAATCAATGGTTGCAACTTCTAGAAGTTCATTTAGTGTGCATGAGGTTAGTGGAGCACAAAGAATATCTTTTGCTCATTTGAAGTTAGAAGGTCATGCTTTGACGTGGTGGGAAAGTCATGCCATTGCTAGAAGACTAAGCAATAAATCACCAGCCACAAATTGGGAAGTGTTTAATGGCATGATTAAGTCACAATTCTATCATATTGGTTATGAGGAGGAATAAAAGATAAGTTGGCTTTACCTCAGACAAAGACAATCAAAAAGAGAGCAATCTAGTTAGGGATATCTCTTAAGAGTCCTTAAGTGCTTATCTGTTAGAGTATGTAGCTCGGGCAGGCACTTCTACACTAGGGTGTCTAGTAGTGTGGAAGGGGCCCCCATGATGTCTAGACAACTTAGTGATCATGGGGATCACTTAAGTCAACATGAGATTAAGTCACAACCGTTGGATGTGACTTAAGTTGTCTCAATGCTTGATTAGGTCCCCACCGTCAAATCTAGATCTTGAGGTGAAGATCTAAGGGCCATGATTGAATGAGAGAATGGCTAGGGTTCTTAAAAGACTAAGAGAGCCTCATTTCTTATTATCTGAAGTGAAGACAACCATTTGAGGGAGAGTGGCTCTTCTAGGAGAGATTTGAAATCTGGTTGAGTCGAACCAGTCAAGGAGGGTCGAGTAGGGCCAAGAGAAGGCCAAGCTAGGTCGTGTGAGGAAAGGGAAGAGGGAGAGTAAGGGTCCATAGACTCTCCCAGTGCAAGAGATCAACAGAAAAAAGAGAAGATACAAGTTGCAAGGTAGAAGACAAGTTATCCAAAAATCGTACTAAGTACCAAGCAGACCGTACGACTGGTACGGATTGATCAAGTAGGGTCAAAAGGGTGTTGTATGGGTGTTTACACTAGCTGATAATCTTTGTAACAACCTAGCAAGGCAAACAAAGGAGAACCCGAGCTATAACAAGGGTACCGTACAGTTGTACGACCGCCCAACAAAGGACTAGCGACTGTACGGAACCGTACAACTAGTACGGCCTCCCAAAGCAATATCATTGTGGTGTTTTTGTATGTATCTGTAGCTGAGACAAATCTAATAAGGTTTTCCCCAAAGGAGTGGGGTTTCCAGATATTTGTGTTGATATCTTTTGTGTGGTTGCTCTAAATATTTTACTGTTAATGGTTATTGCATAAAATGTGTGTTTTCAACCAGTTAATTAGATCTGAAACTCACAGTGTTTGCTTATGAATTTATGCTATAATTGTTCTACATTATCAAGTACTAAGGAGCTTTGCACAATCACATTAGGAGACAAGTGTTTCTTTTCAAACCTAAGACCATTGATCACTCTACTATGCAGGCATAGTTCCTTGAAGGAGATAATAAGAAATAACAATTCAGTGGGCCAAAACAAACATTGTTGCAAAAACACCCAAAAGGTGGAAAGAAGAAGAGGAAAGGTAAAGGCAAGAAGATAATTGTTGTTGCAACAAAAAACTAGCACCCTATCAAGCATTGTATGCATTGTAATGTTGATGGCCACACAAAGGAGAGTTGTTGGAAAATACATCATGAGTTGAAACTCAATTTGTTAAGTACCTGAATAGATCTAGAGATAAATCTCAAAATAAACCCACAATATCAACAAGAATAAGCCAAACCATTCACCAAAATACTGAACACAAGAATGTAGACAAAACCCTTGAGGTAGGGTAACACCATATATTAATCCTTAAGGAAAGATAAGACTCATCAAGCAATGCTTGATACATTCACAATATTCTTCACTATGTTTCATTACATTGCTTACACTTCTTTATATAGCTCTTTCTATCCCCTAGGAACCTTTTAGAGAGCCTTCTCACATTTATTACATCTAACTACTATAGTGGGCCTTTAATAATATAGTGGACCTAGTCCACCTTACATTGAATGACCACATTCTCATATAGTAAATGACTCCCACTAATAATACATAACCATATTCCCATTGGGTACCTCCCTAGGTACCCCATAGTATATCCCTAGGTGTTGAATTTAATGCAGCTGCAAGAGCCATTCTCCTTGGAGGATGGCATAAGACCCTAGTTGTGGACTAGGGCCCCCAGTACACTCCTAGGGTTCTTGGTCTGGGACCAAGCAGTTAGAGCCATGGCAAAAAGACCCCTTGTGAGGGCCCCCAGTAGATGACTGGGGTTCTTGATCTGGGACCAAGCAGTATAATTCCCTAGATATGTCTAGGGCCCCTGGATGTGTTCTAGGGTACATATGCCTAAAGCATGGGTTGATCATTGGTCTTGTACCTTGGTGGATAAGACCCCAGATATGTTCTGGGGCAACTTGGTCTTTGATCAAGTAGATCTTGGTGTAATACCAAGATGTGTTGGTGTGTGATCCTCTTCCTCTCTCCCAGGATGGTCCACGTGACCTAGGAGAGCCTATGAAGATGAGCATGACCACATTGTGGGATGTACCCCTTATGCAGTAATGATAAAGTTAATTGGTCACCTTGAGAATCATATGGACATGTGTTGCCACTAAAAAAACCTCTCTGCCTCTCCTAACCCCTTGCTTGTTCTTCACCCTTTGGTTTTTGAGTTTGGGTTTTAGTGGGGTTTGTATTTTTGTTTTTAGGGCTTAATAAGATTAAAATAAAAATATTAATTAATATTTAAATGTGACATATTAAATTAATATTTATATTAATTAATATGTCATTATATTAATTATATTTTTAAAACACTAAGCCCTAGCCTAAAACTATAAATAGAAACCCTTCCCCTCATTTTTCTATTCACTCACTCACTCGCCTATGCTAGGTGGCGGATTGCTCTGAGATTTCTCTCTATGTGTTGCGGCCTCCTTTGACAGTACAATTCGAACTCCATCTGCCAAGTCCATTTGAGTTGCTGTGTGTTTTCTTTGTTGCTGCCAGGTACCTTTTGCTGGGTTGAGGGTTGATATCTATTGTTGTCAAGTGTCTAAGTTGTCGCCCTCTCCTCACTTTGTCAGTCCACTGCAACCGGCCCTCTCCTAAGTGGTTGTCGTCCCAGTCCTTGAGCAGAACTAGAACCTTTTAGGGTTGCAGCCTTTTTGTTGGGTTGTTAGTCCCTTACTATAGGCAGTCGTCCTCTAGTTGTTCAGATCTGGAACTTCCTCACTGTATGTGGCTGGAATAAGGGTTTGCTTCCAGAATTTCAGTTTGGGGGTTTGTTGTCTTTTGTGTGGGGTTTCTCTATGGTGGCATAACAGTCCTACATTCTAATTGATAGAGATCTAACCCATTGAGGTTGATCCATGAGTCCTAGAGTTATCTAAGCATAACATCAGTGGCCTAACATTTCTCATGTGTGTTAAGTTTTTCTTTATTACACAGAGGTAAATCTTCAAAAGGTAAGTTACAGTTTTAGCTTTATTTAATTGCTTATACTCAGATCTATTGTTTAGGTTCAGATCTATTGATTTGCATACTCATAAATAGTTTTATGGTTCAAATCTAATTGTTTTGTTTACTCAAAAATATTTCTACGGTTCAGATCTAATTGCTTTACTTGCTCAGAAATATTTCTATGGTTCAGATCTAATTGTTTTACTTGCTCAAAAATATATCTATAGTTTAGATCTAATTGCTTTAGTCACTCAGAAATATATCTATAGTTCGGATCTAAGCTTTGCTTATTCAGAAATACTTTATGTTTCAAATCTATTGTTTTACTATACATTTTTGTTCAGAGTTTTATTTAGATCTACTATGTTCTCGCAGATCTAGCTAACAGAAAAAATTTTAAAATGTATATTTTCTGTTTTTTTCCCCAATTCTAACATGGTATCAGAGCTTAGGGCGTGAAAAGAGCTCAAGAAGTGCAGACTTGAGCCTGCGTAGATCCATATTGTTAAGGTTGTTTTACAGATCAGCAGCATCTCTTTTACTAAACTGATCCAAATCTCAGCATGGCCTCCTCTTTAGTTAAAGTTGAAGACAGACTTATAGTGGCCTTCAACTTCAATGCTTGAAAATGCAGAATAGTTAACATTCTTGAAGAAAATGATCTAGAAGAACTAATCACCAGGGTAATTGAAGAACCCACTTCAAACACAGCTAGGGCAGCATACAGAAACAAACAAACCAAGGCTAAAAGAATCATTTTTTATTCTATTAAGGACAGTATGATGCCCATCATTGGTCATCTAAGGACTGCCAAAGATTGTTTTGATGCTTTGGCAAACCTCTATGAAAAGAAGGCACTAACTCAGAAAAGAATATTGAAGAAACAACTATGTACTTTGAGGATGGGAAAAGATGAATCAATTGTTGCCTTCTTCTCCAAGATTGTTCAAACCAGAGATCAGCTTATAGCAATAGGAGTTGTTGTGGATGATGATGACCTTGTGCAAACTGCAATTGATGGACTCCCTGAGTCATGGGGAGTTTTTCTCGCATCAGTCAATGGAAGAGAAGCCCAGCCTAACTTTGACAAATTGTGGCATGACTACTTAGAAGAAGAAGGAAAACTCAAAAGCAGAAATGATCATTCAATTCTAAGAGATCATGCCCTTGTAGCAAATGCTAAGAAATGGACGAAGTTCCCTAAATCTAAAGGCAAAGGTAAGAAACCTCAAGGTAAGTTATCTCATCTTAATCCTCATTTATCTAAAGTAAAATGTTTTAACTGCAATAAGCTAGGACATTATGCAAGAGATTGCAGGAACCCTCCCTCTCAGCAAAAAAGAAAAGGAAAGTTTCAAGCCTCAGTTGCCACTGAAGAGGCTAAACCTCAAGAGGAACCTCAAAGAAGACAAACCAGAACAGCGACCAAAGAGCAAGAACAACATCAAGAATATTATCCCATCTCAGCTCTTTCTGGCACCATAACCAAGTCAGAGGAAATTTGGTTAATGGACAGCAGTGCTTCCAAACACATGACAGGCTTCAAACAAAATCTTTCAAACTATCGGGACAAGAAATTCAATGTAAAGGTGGAACCAGGTGATGATGGTACTTATGACATAAAAGGCTTTGGATCTGCTTATTTCAAACTTCAATCAGGTTATATCTTTCATATTGATGAAATTATTTATGTTCCTGGTTTAAAGAAAAATCTAATCTCAATTGCAGTGTTAAAAAGCAAAGGTTATTCAATAGCCTTCACCAAAGGGAAGGCCCTCATGTGGTCCTCAAATGAAGATATGAGCACTGCTATGACCATTGGAACTCATGAGAGTGGAATTTATAAAATCTCAGGTCATGTTGTTCAAGCACTAGCTCACGAGATGGTAAATCCCTGCGAGTTTTGGCACAGAAGGCTTGGACATCTCAACTACAATGCACTTCCAGGTTTGCAAAAGATGGTGACAGGTATGTCAGTATTTTCTTTTGAGCATGATAATGTTTGTAGAGGTTGTGCACTCAGTAAGAATACAAAGAAACCCTATCCTCTCAGCAATAGAAAATCTAATGGCATTCTAGATCTAATTCATTCTGATCTTTGTGGGCCCATGACTGCTCCATCTATGAATGGTTGTATTTACTATATCATTTTTATTGATGATTGTTCTCGTAAAACTTGGATTTATTTTTTAAAGACTAAAGATGAATCTTTCAGCGAATTTCAAGATTTCAAGAATCTTGTTGAAAATCAAACAGGCATACACATTCGGGTTTTCAGAACAGACAATGGTAAAGAATTTGACTCCTTCAAATATGATGAACTCTGTCGGGCTTCTGGGATTAAGAGGGAGTTGATTGTGTTGTATAACCCCCAACAGAATGGGGTCGCAGAAAGAAAGAACAGAACTATATGTGAAGCAGCCAGGGCCATGATGTATGACCAAAACTTATCGTTATCTCTTTGGGATGAGTTGCCAGTAGTGCAGTCTACATTCAGAATAGATGTCCACACAAAGCTCTTGAAGCGAAAACTCCAGAAGAAGTTTTCACCGGTATAAAGCCTTCAGTTGATCACTTGAGAATCTTTGGCAGTCCAGTCTATGTTCACATTTCAAAAGAAAGAGGACTAAGCTAGAGCCCTCCGGAAAGAAAGGAACTTTTGTGGGATACAGTGAAACCTCAAAGGCTTATAGAATTTATATTCCAGGTCAAAAGTTCATCGAAGTAACCAAAGACGTGACTTTTCATGAAGAGGCAGCTTTTCGTCGAGCCAGAGAACTTCCATGTGATTCAGGGGAGCAGGAAGCTCCACCACTCGATTCTTCGGATTCTCCTCTTCTAGATGAGCAGAGGGAGGAGACTTCAGAAATTCCAGTGGATCCCTCAAGGGATACTATTGAGTTTCCTTTGGAAATACCTCATATTAAAAGGAAACCAGCCTGGTGTCGAGAAATTCTGAAGGAAGCAGAAAAGCATTCAGCTCGTAAGGGCACCTTCGGAGAAAGCAAGAAACCAGATAAGTACTCCGGTCTCATAGCTAAGTTGAATATTGTGATTGATTCAGAACCTTCCACATTTGAAGAAGCCTCCAAACATCAAGTGTGGAAAGATGTTATGATAGAAGAATATAATTCAATTCTAAATAATGATGTATGGGCAGTGGTTCCTAGACCTCGTGGCATATCAGTGGTAACTTCCAAATGGCTTTATAAGATAAAGCATGCAGTAGATGGCAGTATTGAAAAATACTAGGCTAGATTCATGGCTCGTGGTTTCTGTCAGAAAGAAGGAATTGACTATGATGAGATCTTTGCACCAGTTGCCAGATATACTTCCATCAGGATTATTATCTCTCTTGCAGCAATTTTTGGTTGGAAACTTCACCAGATGGACGTTAAGACTACTTTTCTTAACGGTGAAGTTGAGCAAGAAGTGTATATCGAACAGCCTAAAGGTTTCGTGATCCATGAGAAAGAATCTCATGTGTTCAAACTCAAGAAATCCCTGTACAGGTTGAAGCAAGCTCCGAGAGCTTGGTATGGTAAAATAGATAGCTTTCTACAGAGTCTTGGATTCACCAAGAGCATAGCAGATCCCAATCTTTATATAAAGAGTGTACAAAATCATCCAGTGATCTTAGTCTTATACGTGGATGATTTGTTCCTCACTCTAGAGGAAAACTTGATAGCTCAGACTAAGAGGGAGCTTTCCGCAGAGTTTGAAATGAAAGACTTGGGGCTCATGCATTATTTCTTGGGTTTGGAGGTGTGGCAAAAAACAGGTAAGATCTTTCTCTCACAGAGCAAATATGCAGTTGATGTGCTCCGCAGATTTGGCATGATGGACTGTAAGTCCATGACCACACCAATGATCTCTAACCTAAAGAAACTACAAGATCAGGTTATAGGTTCAGATCCAGAAGACCCCACCTTATATCGCCAAATCATTGGGTCATTGATGTACCTCGTACATACTAGACCGGACATTTGTTATGCGGTAAATTCCCTCGGCCAGTTCATGTGTGAACCGAAGCATATACATATGGTTGTTGTTAAACTTATTCTAAGATATGTTCGGGAGACTATTGCCTATGGTCTTAGATACACTTCCAGTGGAGGTGTAATGTTTCATGGATTTACAGATTCAGATTAGATGGGCAGCACAGTGGATCGGAAGAGCACTTCCGGATATTGCTTCAATTTGGGTTCAACGATGATTCCCTAGTCCAGCAAGAAACAGGGCTCCATAGCCCAGAGCATTGCAGAAGCAGAATACATTGCTGCAAGTGTTGCTAGCAGAGAAGCAATGTGGCTTAGGAAGCTACTTTCAGACTTGTTCAGTGCAGAGCTAGAACCCACAGTCATTCACTGTGACAACCAGAGTTGTATAAAGCTCTCCGAGAATCCAATGTTTCACGACAGGTCGAAGCACATTGAGAAGAGATATCACTATGTCTAGGACATGGTACAGAAGAACATTCTCAGTATTCAGTATGTTCCAACGACAGAACAGACGACAGATATTTTGACCAAGCCACTGTCCTTGAAAAAGTTTGTGTACTTTCGAGACAAGCTTGATGTTGCTGAGAGGGAGTGTTGAATTTAATGCAGTTGCAAGAGCCATTGTCCTTGGAGGATGGCATAAGACCCTAGTTGTGGACTAGGGCCCCAAGTACACTCCTGGGGTTCTTGGTCTAGGACCAAGCAGTTAGAGCCATGGCAAAAGACCCTTGTGAGGGCCCCCAAGATGAGTGGGGTTCTTGGTCTAGGACCAAACAGTATAATTCTCTAGATATGTCTAGGGCCCCTGGATGTGTTTTAGGGTACCCATGCCTAAAGCATGGGTTGATCCTTGGTCTTGTACCTTGGTGGATAAGACCCCAGATATGTTATGGAGCAACCCGGTTTTTGATCAGGTAAATCTTGGTGTAATACCAAGATGTGTTGGTGTGTGATCCTCTTCCTCTCTCCCAGGATGGTCCACGTGACCTAGGAGAAACTATGAAGATGAGCATGACCACATTGTGCGATGTACCCCTTATGCAGTGATGATAAAGTTAATTGGTCACCTTGAGAATCATATAGACATGTATTGCCACTAAGAAAACCTCTCTGCCTCTCCTAACCCCTTGTTTGTTCTTCACCTTTTGGTTTTTGAGTTTGGGTTTGAGTGGGGTTTGTATTTTTGTTTTTAGGGCTTAATAAGATTAAAATAAAAATATTAATTAATATTTAAATGTGACATATTAAATTAATATTTATATTAATTAATATGTCATTATATTAATTATATTTTTATAACTCTAATCCCTAGCCTAAAACTATAAATAGAAACCCTTCCCCTCACTTTTCTATTTACTCACTCACTCTCCTGTGTTAGGTGGCGGATTGCTCTAGGATTTCTCTCTATGTGTTGCGACCTCCTTTGACAGTACCGTTCGGCCTCCATCTGCCAAATCCATTTGAGTTGTTGTGTGTTTTCTTTGCTGCTGCCAGGTACCTTTTGTTGGTTTGAGGGTTGATATCTACTGTTGTCAAGTGTCTAAGTTGTCGCCCTCTCCTCCCTCTGCCAATCTATTGCAACCGACCCTCTCCTAAGTGGTTGTCGTCCCATTCCTTGAGCAGAAATAGAACCTTTTAGGGTCGTGGCCTTCTTGTTGGGTTGCTAGTCCCCTACTATGGGCAGTCCCTTACTATAGGCAGTCGTCCTCTAGTTGTTCAGATCTGGAACTTCCTCACTGCATGTGGCTAGAATAAGGGTTTGCTTCCAAAATTTCAGTTTGGGGGTTTGTTGTCTTTTGTGTGGGGTTTCTCTATGGTGGCATAACAGTCCTACATTCTCATTGATAGATATCTAACCCATTGAGGTTAATCCATGAGTCCTAGACTTATATGAGCATAACATCAGTGGCCTAACATTTCTCATGTGTGTCAAGCTTTTCTTTATTACACAGAGGTAAATATTCAAGAGGTAAGTTACAGTTTCAGCTTTATTTAATTGTTTATACTCAAATCTATTGTTTAGGTTCAGATCTATTGATTTGCATACTCAAAAACAGTTTTATGGTTCAAATCTAATTGCTTTGTTTACTCAGAAATATTTCTATGGTTCAGATCTAATTGCTTTACTTGCTCAGAAATATTTCTATGGTTCAAATCTAATTGTTTTACTTGCTCAAAAATATATTTATAGTTCAGATCTAACTGCTTTACTCACTCGGAAATATAACTATAGTTCAGATCTAAGCTTTGCTTAATCAGAAATACTTTATGTTTCAGATCTACTGTTTTACTATACATTTATGTTCAGAGTTTTATTTAGATCTACTATGTTCTTGTTGATCTAGCTAACAGAAAAATTTTAAAAAGGTATATTTTTTGTTTCTTTCCCTAATTCTAACACTAGGTATGCTACACAATTGCTCCAATAGTAGCACAAGAAGAAGATATTTTTGGTTGTAGAGGGAGATCAAAGGGTGGAAAGCACCTCAGACATTGAAGGTAAGGTGGCATGTGCTTCAGTTCAAAGAGAGGTAGCTTTGAGTAGTATCAATCCAAAGGAGGAAAGAGAGATGATTGAACTCTTTCAAATTAATATTTTGCTAAAGAAAACTAAATTAAACTGCTTGTTTGATCATGGATCACAATCAAATTTGATTTCAGCGCATTTAGTTGGGAAGCTTGGATCAGAGGTGCATGACCATCCTCATCCATACACATTGGGATGGGTGAGACAAGATATGGAATTGAGTCACGAAGCAGTGCAAGTTCAGATTTGCTATTAGTGCAAACTTCATTGATGAGGTAGAAGCGGATGTAATCCCATTGGATGTTTGTGGAGTAATTTTGGGGAGTCCTTATTTCTATATTAGGGATGTTATCTCTAAAGAAGGGCAACCAAGACAATGAAGCATCTAAGATATGGACCTTCTAAGATCACTAAGCAAGTCAATGATAATGGTTTTAAACTAAACCTACCTCCTCATAGGAGATTGTATTCATTGATTAATGTGGAGAACTTGAAATTGTTTGAAACCTCCATGCTAGATGGGGAAGAGGAAAAACACACCTAAATTGAAAGATTTTGCACCAAATGCACTTGAAGAATTGGAGAAGGGCATAGTTTTGGAGAAGAAACTCTAGGTCACTCACAAAGGATAACAAGAAATTTGGCAAATTGGCCTCAAGGGACAAACTCGAAGGAAAGCTAAGTGGTATGAGAGAAGTCAAGTTGTCAATAGGTTTCCTCATCATCGAAACTTTTGAGTGTTAATTTTTTGAACCTAGCACACAGCAAATAGTTCCAAATAAAATTGATTTATTGAATAAATGCACAACTAGTTACTTAACAAATTAAATCAGCGGAGGCATAAAACTGAAACCACACACAATGCACAATAAATTTCTAGGTAAAGAACCCCTGGAAAAACTCCAAAGGGATAACCAGTTCTGTGAGATTTATTATTATTATTTTGGGCTCCTATCTTGGGAAAATGGCCCACCTTAGGAATACAAAACAGCAAATAGCCAAGCCCTACAAACCTCAGGATCAGTGCTTCAAGCTTGCTTGTTGGATGCTCTCTGTCTTGTTGCCCCTTTGCTCCTATCCTTGGCCCCCTGCCCTCCACACTTGGATGAATGTCCTTCTCCACCCAATCAATGAGAGCTCACTCTCTCACTCTATGTGTATCTGTTGTATCTCATCCTCTCACATAGGCTACCTTTTATAACCTTGAGTTTACCCTAAGTCCAAAACCTTAGATCTGCTAAAGTGATCAACGACTGAGATCTAATCTCACGTTCAATTTAGATCTAACGGCTAGGACTTAATTTAACTACTAATGCCAAATACTTAGGCAATTAATTAAATTAAACTCACTTTATTACAAAAGAGAGTCAAGCACACACCAAAATGAGAAGAACACTTACAAATATGGGAATTTGGGGTTTGTTGCTCGTATAAGAAATACACCCACAAAATATTGTGAGAGTTTGCAACTTGCCATAGTAGACAAAGATGGAACAAACACACAATTTTTACGATGGAGGGCAAAGTTGTCTTTGGTCTAAGGGAGTGAGAAGCTTGGATGTTGCTTAGAAGGAAGGTGTCTGTCCACAGAATTTTCAGGCATATGTTTACTTTCTCCACATGTATATACAACATGCCTTTGAACAACAACAAACCCCACATCTGCAAGTAAACCCTTCATGCTGAAAATCATGTTGTATTTCAAATTTTTTAAGCTATAACAAAACCCACACAAACTACGATTGATGTGACACCATAGAACACCAATTTCCACGTGACTATTTTCAGACTTTTGCACCATTCGTGGGACACTAGTGAAGTAGAATTGACTTGTTTAGATTTTATTGAATTGCTCAAAGAAAAATATTGTATCTGAAATGTAAAACTTGAATTTTGAAATTCATTCTTCTTCTACATACATTTTTATGCACACATCATGAACTCATGGTTGGGGAGTCTTAACCACAGTCATCAAAAGCAGAACTAGTCCAGAACCAATTTGCCCCAAAATTACAAATGAACCAAACCTAAACCGGAATTACTTGAAAAACTGGCATAAAATTCGATCGAATAAAAAATACACACATACATATATTTTATTCGACGGAATTTTATGCCAGTTTTTCGGCTAATTCCGATTTAGGTTTTGTTTGTTTGTAATTTTGGGGCAAATTGATTCTAGGCCGGTTCTGTTTTTGATGACTGTCAGCCCCAAGGGTTTAGCTTAATTGGTTTAACCTTAGCCCAGGACATGTTGCCGACAAGGAGGCCAAATGTAAGGTACAAAATAGTAATATTCGAAGCAAGAGCACAAATATGACCAAAATATTTAGTAGAAAGAAACAAAACAATGAGCACAATAATAATATGGGCCAAAATATGATACCTTTATTAATCTGGAAAGCATTGTTCACTTGCCTCTTCGAGGGGGGCAACCCCCGATAGAGCAAAGCTCAAGTAACCAATGATTCCACAAGACAACTTTTACAATGCTTTCTACCTCTATATATACTACTTCTATCTTCTTAAGAACATTCTAGAGGAGGAACTTTTTAGAGGCGAAACCTCCTAGTAAGTCTTCCTACAATAGTTGTGTTCACATTATTACATAGGCCTTATTTACTAATGATGGCCTTTATTACATAGCAATACATAGTATTCTATCTACATGGGGGTTTAGGGAGGTTAGGACCCAAACATGCTCTTCCCCTTGAAGAATAGCCTTGTCCTCAAGGCTTGAGATGTGGGAATTGTTGCAAAATGACAGTTGGCTCCCATGTGACATCCTCGGACTATGTATCCTTTCACTATATTAAAAATTCCTGAATTGTGCGCTGACAGAGACAACGCTCACATTGGGATAGAATGGCTTGTGGTTGTAACCAAATGGAACCTTCTTCATCCAATTCAGGGAGACTAGTTTGAATCTGGCACTTGGATCCCATCACTTTCTTCAAGCATGAGACATGAAAAACTGGATGGAGCTTAGAGTGACTAGGAAGGCTAATTTGTAAGCCATGGGCTCAATGCGCTTGACGCATGTATAGGAGCCATTAAAATTTGGAGCAAGCTTCTGGCAGTGGTCTACTTTGAGAGAAGTTTGCTTATATGGTTGTAGACAAAGAAACACCTAATCCCCTTCAGCAAAATGGCATTCAGAACGACATTGATCAACTTGTTGCTTCATTCGATTATGAACCATGACCAAATTGTCTTTGACAGTGCGTAGAAAGTCAACTCGAACTGTAATGGTTTTGTCCACTTCCTAAACCTTGGAGACATCGGGCAAGTAAGATAATACAGAGGGGGGCTTTAACCATAAACTGCCTCAAAGGGAGTCATGCGAGTGGCACCATAGTAAATTGTATTATAACACCATTCAATAAGGGGTAGCTACTAAACCCATTGAGATTGTCATTCGAACGCAAAGCACCACAAATGGGATTCCAAGCACTTGTTGACAGCTTCAAGTTGACCATCAATATGGGGATGATAGGCACTGTTGAAATGCAATTGGGTGCCCTAAAGCCTGAACAATTCTTACCAAAAGTTACTTGTGAAAGTCGAATCACACTCTGAGACAATAGATTGTGGCATTCCATGTTGTTTGAAGATATTGTCCATGAAAACTTGAGCCACTATGGAAGTTTTAAATGGATGTTGGAGGGCACAAAAATGAGCATATTTGTAAGGTCGATCAACCACAACCATGATGACTGATTTATTGCCCAATTTGGGTAATCTAACAATGAAGTCCATAAAGATATATGTCCATATAGTAGGTGGGATAGGGATAGGTTGTAGTGTGCCTGGAGTTTTGACTATTTCTCCCTTGATGCATTGGCAAGTATCCATTTTGCCACAAAAGTGCACATGTCATGCTTCATGCCTTCCCATAAAAGGAATGTTTGATCTGTTCATAGGTTTTATGAAAGCTGGAATCTCCTATCATTGGTGAGGCATGGAGTTCAGAGAGCACAATGGATTTAAAGTTGGATTGTTTGCTTAAATATAGGCATCCCGTATGGCGAAGCTCCTCATTTTTCCAAGTGTAGCCCCGAGATGCATTAGTGTCTTGTTGTAGTTGCTGGATCAGGCTAGAAATTTTGGCATCTTGGAACCATTCATTGTGAACTTCCTTCAACCAATCGGCTACAATGAAGGAGAGCGAAAAGAGGGACCATTCTTCTTCATATTTCCTAGAAAGAGCATCAGCTACCACATTCTTTTTAACTTTCTTGTAAATGATCTCATAATCATAGTTGAACATTTTGGTAAGCCGCTTCTATTGCTCAGGGAATGAAATCCGTTGTTCAAAAAAATATTTGAGGCTACGATGATCAGTTTTAATTTGGAAGCGTTGCCCAAGCAAGAACGTCAGATATTCACCGCATGCAAAATAGCCAACATTTCCTTTTCATATGTGGATTTTCCCAAGTGTCGCTCACAAAGTTGTTTACTAGTAAAGGCCAAGGGTCTACCTTCTTGCATGAGAACTGCACCAATGCCTTTCCCTAAGGCGTCACATTCCAAAACGAAAGTCTTTGTGAAATTAGGCAAAGCCGGCACTAGATTTGTACACATAGCCTCTTTCAAAGCTTAGAAGGATTGATCGACGACCGCATTCCAACTGAAAGCATTTTTCTTAAGGAGGGAAATGAGTGGAGCTGCAATTTTGCCATAATTCTGGACAAACTTTCGATAGTATCCAGTTAAACCAAGGAAGCCTCGCAAACTTTTAAGAGTCTTGGAGCATGGCTATTCCTTCATAATTTAGATATTCTTGGGATCCACTCGAACACCATTCTACTTCGGAGGCCCCAAAGGCACATTTGGACCTTTTGAGAAAGAGTTGACACTAAGAAAGTAGGTGTAAGACCTAATTCACATGGGCAAGATGGGCTTGCCAAGTTTTACTATAAATGAGGATGTCATCAAAGAAGACAAGGACAAAATGACAGAGAAAGGGTCGGGAGATGTAATTCATGAGACTTTGGAAAATGGAGGGTGCATTATACAAGCCAAAGGGCATGACCAAGAACTCATAATGGTTTTTCGTGAGTACGAAAGGCAATCTTGGGAATACCAGCCTCCTTCATACAAATCTAGTGATAGCCAAAACGCAAATCAAGTTTGGTAAAGAATCGAGCACCAGTCAGCTCATCCAAAAGGTCATCAATGACAAGAATGGGAAATTTATCTATAATGGTAATTTTGTTAAAAGCCCAAAAATCAGGGCACATGCACCAAGTACCTTCGTTTGTGAGTACCATGACCACAGGAGATGAATAAGGGTTGGTACTAGGGTGGATGACACCAATAGGTAACAATTCTTGAACAATTTTTTCAATCTGATTTTTTTGAGCGAATGGGTGGCAATAAGGGCGAACATTGGGTGGAAGACTACCAGGTACAAGTGGGATGGAATGATCATGGGGACCACAAGAAGGTGGGAGGCCCTGGGGGTTTTAAAAAATTGAGTAGTGTTTGGAGAGGAGAAGCTACATGTTTGGATGAACAATTGGGGATGGAGTCTCAACGGCTTGAATGGATCCTTTTTTAGGAGTCTTCCCATTCGATGTGAACTCACGATCTCGAGGGAACCTGTCATGATGCCTTGGAACTTGTAGTGATGCACATCTTGTTGGAAGCTCATGTATAGTTCCTTGAAATCCATGATGATGAGGCCTAGAGCGCGTAACTATTCAACACCTAGAACAATGTTACAACCCCCCATTTCAATGGCAAACATGTGGAATTTCAAAGAATAATCATCGATTTGCACACACTCATTTTCACAACAACCCTCACATTTCATGGACCCTCTTAGCAATCATGATTTTAAAGTTATTGACTGCATGGATATAGCAATGGGTCTCTTGAGGAATTTTTCGATGAATAAAGTTATGGGTCCTACCCAAGATTGTTGGGAGCGAGAGTGGGAGCGTTTTGGGAGTGTTTTTTATATAATACATAAAATATATATATTGATGCATATATATAAAAAAAGCATGCAAAATGTCGAATCAATTGCAAAAAACATGAAAACATAGATATAAGATCATTTAACTATTGGATTAATGATGATCATCAAAGCATCAACCATTTAGTACACATATAACGTCATTCATAAACATTTGTCATCAATAGATTGTAATAGACAACATCAACCACAAAATGAAATAGACTCTACAGCATCATATTCATTACCAAAGAGTTGTAAGATTTAGTTAATAGTTCAAATTTCAAACTTCAAACTTCAAAGGTAAATTGTCATATAATGTCCATAACTTCATTGTTTACAGAATAAGCCATAATAAAGAGTCAAGACAAAGTAATAAGTTCTAGAAACTAATTATAAATAGGAAAAAGAAAAAGAGATCTAGTATATATTAGCAAGTACTAAGTACTATGCTATAAGTTTTCCTCTTGACACGAGAAACTTCTAGTTTCTTTTCTCATGCTCTTTGAGTTTGAAGAAGAGGAGGAGTAGGTGGAACTTGGAAGTGTTCGTGGAACACAACCAATAGTTGAATGGCCCCCACATGACAATGGACGTTGTGAAGATAAAGGAAAAATCAATGCATCTGGAATGCTGCTAGTGGACGGGGTGGCATGTCTCCTCCAGGAATATGATCACCATCATGATCACCCAAAATTTTTGCTTCCAAGTGCTCTAAAACCATGGCTCCATCCTGACCAAAATATATTGGGGTATTTTTCCTCAATGATTGCTCACATTGCATTACAATTAACAAAATTATCAGTGATGACTTGAATGGCATTCTAGGGCCCAATCTCTTGAATGGTTTTGATCAAGGCATCTGCAATATTAATACATGTCTTGTAGCGATTTGAGTAGTCATGGGTTGAAAGGAAGACCGCACCACTAGCAGACACTACAGGAATATTTATCAATGGCTTGCCTTTCACATTTGTCCAACCATCAGATACAATTGATATTCGATGTCGGTTCCAATCATTTGTAAATATTCCTAGAGCACCTTGGTTTTTTGCTCTTTCCCTGTCAAGTCGCAAGGTTCTAGATTTGTCATACCCAGAGCTCCTGTATCCTTTATGGGCACCATTGATGACTTATACCATTTCATGCCAATATGGTGAGCGAAGAACATTGAATAGTATACCACATACATAGAGAAACCTGAATATTTGTGCATCCACATCATCTCTACAACCTCGGTCAAGGAAATATGATAGTGTTTTACGCCCTAAAGATGAAGGCGAGAATGCACTGGCATGGGGGCATGTGGATCGATCAATGAACATTCTTTGTGCACTCTCAAGTTCAACCTTCGGTCTTTTGGATTTGTTTTGTGTTGCCTCCTCTTCCCTTTGGTAATTGATTATGTCTTCTAGTGGCACGATCACATAGGCTTTGACTCCTATACTCTTACCTTCATCCTAGTACATAGTCCCACACAAATGCTTTCTCACACAGTGTAATGTTCCCAAACAGATTTGCTTGGAACATTTTAAGTTTTAGTGTTTTCTGGTTGTGGTCTTTTGTCAAACACTTTCCCGATTTTAGTCTTCAAGAGTTGCGCTGGGGTTTATGGTGATAGTTTTTGTTGTGTTTGCAGCAAGTAAATGATAGCAATATAGCAATGGCATATACTCAACAAGATGCAACAAGTAACACAAGAAATAGCCACAAATACCTCAAATCTGAGTTTTATTTATCGTAATAGCTAACCTCATACAAAATGGAGCAGATCTGGAATATACATAGAAGAATGATGCATGTGGCTGATAGTGCCTCCAAAGTACAATGAAATGATGAAGATATGATCTCCTAAGAGTCCTCCAAGTTGAATACAAGAGATCTAGAAGGTCCAACCTTTACCCTAACTGTTGGTGATGTCTTCTCTCTGCAAAATGCGCCCTCCATGGCTATAGCAAGCTAAGATTTCGGCCTCCTAGAAGATGGCCTCCAAACTCTATAAAAGTACTGCCAAAATGTAGATCGGGGGATAAGAAACCTCTCTATTGAGTCTCATAGCTATTGGGAGTGATCTCCCACTCCAAAACACTAGATCCTCTAAGAACAGTGTGCCCTCCTGAAGAAAAAACTCACCCCTCTAGAAGATAGAAAGAATCTGATGAAGAATGCCCACACACACTATTGCAAAAGGGCACTCTGGTGGTAGCAATCAACCCTGGAGTGAGTGCTACTGCAGATCCAGCTTTCCCAAGCCAAATCGAATTGCTCTTCCTCAAGTGATGTGCCCAACCTGCTGGAAACCACTACAAGTGCGCCCTGCTTCCTCAAACTGCCTTTGAACTGAATAGAACATAAGCTTACCCTCACAGTAATAGAAAAACTAATGGTATATTAGATCTTATTCATTCTGATCTTTGTGGACCTATGACTGCTCCATCCATGAATGGTTGTCTTTATTATATCATTTTTATTGATGATTGTTCTCGTAAAACTTGGATTTATTTTTTGAAAACTAAAGATGAATCTTTCGGTAAATTTCAGGATTTTAAGAATCTTGTTGAGAATCAGACACGCAGACACATCCGTGTTTTTAGAATAGACAATGGAAAAGAATTTGACTCCCACAAGTATGATGATCTCTACCGGACTTTCGAGATTAAGAGGAAGTTGACTGTGCCTTATAATCCTCAGCAGAATGGGGTTGCAGAAAGAAAGAACAGGACAATTTGTGAAGCAGCCAGAGCCATGATGTATGATCAGAATCTTCCATTGTCTCTTTGGGCCGAAGTTGCAAGCACTGCAGTCTATATTCAGAACAGGTGTCCTCATAAATCCCTAGAAGAGAAAACTCCAGAAGAAGTCTTCACCGGTAAGAAGCCTTCAGTTGACCATTTGAGAATCTTTGGTAGTCCTGTCTACATTCATGTACCAAAAGAAAAAAGGACTAAGTTAGAACCCTCTGGAAAGAAAGGCACTTTTGTGGGATACAGTAAGACCTCAAAAGCATATAGAATCTATGTACCAGGGAAAAAGTTCATAGAGGTCAGTAGAGATGTGACCTTCCATGAGGATGCAGCTTTTCGTCGTTCCAGAGAACTTCCATGTGATACAGAGGAGCAGGAAGCTCTATCTCCAGAACCTTCAGATTCACCACTTTCAGATGAGCAGAGGGAGGAGGCCAGAGAGCCTTCAATGGATCCCATAAGGGATTCTGTTGAGTTTCCCTTAGAGAAACCTCCTGTCAAAAGGAAGCCAGCATGGTGCCCTGAAATTTTAAAGGAAGCAAAAAATCATGCAACACCTAAAGGTACCTTCAGAGAAAGAAAGAAACCAGATAAATACTCAAGTCTGATAGCTCAGTTGAATCTTGTGATTGACTCAAAACCTTCCACTTTTGAAGAGGCTACCAAACTTAAAGTGTGGAAGGATGCCATGATAGAAGAGTACGAGTCAATATCGAAGAATGATGTATGGGAAGTGGTCCCAAGACCTCAAGGCAAATCAATAGTAACCTCTAAATGGATTTACAAAATAAAGCATGCAACAGATGGCAGTGTTGAAAAATTCAAAGCCAGATTTGTGGCTTGTGGATTCTCTCAGAAAGAAGGAATTGATTATGACGAGATCTTTGCTCATGTTGCCAAGTATACCTCTATCAGAATCATCATCTCTCTTGCTTCAGTTTTTTATTGGAAACTTCACCAAATGGATGTTAAGACTGCCTTTCTTAATGGTGAAGTTGAGCAAGAGGTTTATATCGAGCAGCCTGAGGGTTTCGTGATCCATGGGAAAGAATCCCATGTCTGCAAACTCAAGAAAGCCTTGTATGGATTGAAACAAGCTCTGAGAGCTTGGTATGGAAGAATTGACAGTTTTCTTCAGAGTCTTGGGTTCTCCAAGAGTATAGCAGATCCTAATCTTTATATAAAGATTGTGAAGAATCGTCCCGTTATCTTGGTCTTATATGTGGATGATTTGTTCCTTACTGGAGAGGAACATCTAATAGCTCAGACTAAGAGGGAGTTATCAGCAGAATTTGAAATGAAGGACTTGGGTCTTATGCATTACTTTCTTGGCAAGAGGTGTGGCAGAAACCTGGTGAGATCTTTCTCTCACAAAGCAGGTATGCAGTTGATGTGCTTTGTAGATTTGGGATGCAGGACTGTAAGTCCATGACCACACCTATGATTTCTAACCTGAAGAAATTACATGATCAAGCTACAGGTTCGGATCCAAAAGACCCTACCATATATCGTCAAATTATTGGATCCTTGATGTATCTAGTACATACCAAACAAGACATTTGTTACGAAGTGAATGCCCTCAGCCAGTTCATGTGTGAACCGAAACATATTCATATGGTTGTTGTTAAGCATATTCTCAGATATATGTCCGAGGGACTATAGCCTATGGGCTCACATACACTTCCAGTGGAGGTGTAATGCTTCATGGCTATACAAATTCAAATTGGATGGGCAGTACAGTAGACCGGAAGAGTACTTCCGGATATTTTTTCAGTTTGGGTTCAGCTATGATCTCCTAGTCCAGCAGGAAGCAGGGCTCCATAGCCCAAAGCACTGTAGAGGCAGAATACATTGTTGCAAGTGTTGTCAGTAGAGAAGCAGTGTGGCTCAGAAAGCTACTCTCAAATTTGTTTAGTGCTAAGTTGGAACCCACAGTAATTCACTATGATAACCAGAGTTGTATTAAGCTCTCTGAGAATCCTATGTTTCATGACAGATTGAAACACATTGAGATGAGATATCACTATGTTCGGGACATGGTGCAGAAGAACATTCTCAATATTCAGTATGTTCCAACGACGGAACAAATTGCAGATATTTTGACCAAGCCTCTGTCGTTGACAAAGTTTGTGTACTTTCGAGACAAGCTTGGTGTTGTTGAGAGGGAGTGTTAAAATTAAGCAGCTGCAAGAGCCATTCTCCGGGAGGATTGCATAAGACCCTAGCTGAGATATAGAGCCACCATTACACTCATGGGGTTCTTGGTCTGGGACCAAACAGTTAGAGCCATGGAAAAAGACCCTAGTGAGGGCCCCCAGTGTATTGATGGGGTTCTTCATCAAGGACCAAGCAGTTCGTTGATGTAAGTCCCTAGATGTGTTATAGGGCCCCTGGATGTGTTCCAGGGAATCCTTGCTCCATGCTTGGATTGATCCTTGGTTGTGTACCTTGGTGGATAAGACCCTAGTGGTGATCTAGGGCCCCCAAATGTGTTCTAGGGTATCTTGGTCTGGGACCAGGTGGTTCTTGGTTAAATGCCAAGACGAGATGATGTGTGATCTTCTTCTCTCCCGAGATGGTCCATGAGACCTAGGAG
>ML852115.1:30685-52155 GCA_009831015.1 Picea engelmannii
GGATAAGACCCTAGTGGTGATCTAGGGCCCCCAAATGTGTTCTAGGGTATCTTGGTCTGGGACCAGGTGGTTCTTGGTTAAATGCCAAGACGAGATGATGTGTGATCTTCTTCTCTCCCGAGATGGTCCATGAGACCTAGGAGCAGTTAAGAAGAAGGACATGATCACATCAGTGACATTCCTCTTATGCTGGGATGATAAAAGCTTACAAGTTATCATGAGACTTATGTGGACATCTTTCCATTGAGGAAGACCCCTTTGACTTTGTCTTGTTGCCTCCCCTTGCTTGAGTCACGTCCTTCTTAATGTTTATGTGGTGTTGGTCTTTTCTAGTCTCTTTGACTTGTTGACTTTCTAATTAATATTTTTATAATTAAAATATTAATTATTTTTTATTTGTTTTATTATTGGGTTTTAATTAACCCTAAAAGTTAGGGTTAATTTATTTAACCCTAACCCCTTCCTAAACTATAAAAAGGAACCTCACCCCCCTCACTCTTATACAATTCATTCTTCCTCCTCTAGCTCACTTGGTCTGATTTTTTGTTGCGGCCCTCCTTCTTCAGTTTGGTCTGTGTGGTGCAGCCTCCTTGGGTTTTCTCTCTCTTGCTGGTTTGGAGTCTTATTGTGCTGGTGTAGGGTACGGCTGCCCTGGTTATGGTCTCCTCTTACTGTTTGAGGTAGTGCAGCCCTCTCCCCTTGCTGTTACAGGTGTCACGGCCCCCTCCTCTCTCTTCTTTAGCCTGTCGCATCTTCCTTAGGCTGTCGTTGGTGCTTCCTTAGGCTGTCGTTGGTTCCTCCTTGGTTGTCGTTGGTGTCCTTCATGTGTTGTTGTTGTCATCTAGTTATTTACAACCTCTAGGGCCTGATAAGAAAGCCCTAAGACCGCTACCCTAAGTTGCCTATTTGTTGTAGCAGTCCTATATACTTTGGACAGTTTTTGTTTGGGTTGTTAAGGGTTTTCTTTCAGCCTCTAGTTTGGTAATTGGGATTTTTATATCAACCCTACTTGATGCTCAGTATGTTGATTGGTTTTTTGAGACCTACTTAGTTCTTCTTGGAAAAACTGTCCACTTAGATCATGATGAGATCTACCCTTGAGGGTTTGATCCATGACCATTATAGTTTTTTCTGAGCATACAAAAAAGAGGACAACAGCAAGCACTTCAGGAAAATCTGTTCTTTGTTTTGGCTAAGGTAATGTTCAGATTTTGTTTTGCTAATGATCTGATCTGTTCATGTTCAGATCCATCATATTATTTCTGTGATTAGTTTACTTCAGAAATCTTGAATTAATTGATGATCTATATCTATTGTAGCAAATAAAATTAAAAGAATAATTATGTTCCAGTTTACCCTTGAATTTCTAACAGGTAGCAATGTTAGAATTAATTTGACCCAAACTTTGATCAATCTAAGTTTGAGTTGCTTTGAATTGGTCCTGGAAGTTGCTAAAGGATTCCTCGAGGGAACCCAAGCAGTTGCCAAAGTTTTGGTTGCGGGTTGCCATCTGGGGAGGGTGCACAAGTAAGAGTGAGAGGTGAGTAGTGGAAACAGGGGAGTGGGTCCACACAAAAAGGCTTACTAGAGAGTTGTACAAAGACAATCAACGCGAAGCGAGGAATCTAGTGAGATAGATCCCAAATAAAAGTGTCGGATGGGGTGGGTGGGTCCACGCACAAAAAGGCTTAGAATGAGGGGTACCACTACGATCAGTGCGAAGAGAGGAATCTATTGAGATAGGTCCCAAATAAGGGTGTCGGTGGGACCACTTATACTACTACTGAGCTATGCTCCTAGCTGTGAATAATATTACGCTGAAAGAATGCCCAAATTTTGAATATTGAAGATTGTATTGGAATTTCGCAACCTGGGTGCAGGAAGCAGGGTTGCCCAATAGTGGATGTGCAAAATTTCAACACTGTTTATGTTCTGGCAGCAAGAGTTAGGTTTTCGAAGGTCCCTAAGGACAAGGGAGTACCCTATGCTATAGCTCTCTGGTAAACTTGTGGGGTCCAACGGTAGTACTCACCGCAATATCTCAAGGCTCTAACTAAGAAGGGTTAATCATACCCTTAGCAATACTACCTAATTACCCAGGTACACGAGAGTATTCTGCCAAGTGTTGTTCTTGGTGCCACTATAGCAGTCAAGCAATCGAATGGATGATCTGCAGGTTGTTTCAAGATACCTACAGGACTCTCGATATACCCAAGGGTACGTGGAAGTGATATTCCATGTGTAGGTGTTGTTGATGTGGTACAACTCGAAAGGGTACCAACATGGGTTACAAGAGTTTTCAACACAGTGAAACCATGTGTAGTTCCTGTGTGTATTCTTCCCCAACTGCAGTTTACCCACTTAATGACAAATCAATGTGGTTCTTTATATATGCTGAAACACATCTCTAGCCTGGAATAAAAAAATCTAAAAATTTGTTGAGGGAAGTGCTCTGATACCACTTATAAGCTACCAAATAGTAATATTCAAAGCAAGAGCACAAATATGATCAAAATATTTAGCAGAAAGAAACAAAACAACGAGCACAATAACAAGATGGGCCAAAATATGATACATTTATTAATATGGAAAGCACTATTCACTTGCCTCTTCGAGGGGGCAACCTGCAATAAAGAAAAGCTCAAGCAACCAATGATTCCACAAGACAATTTTTACAATGCTTTGTACCTCTATATATACTACTTAAGAACATTCTAGATGAGGACTTTCTAGAGATGGGACCTTCTAGTAAGTCTTCCTACAATAGTTGTGTTCACATTATTACATAGGCCTTATTTACTAATGCTAGCCTTTATTACATAGCAATACATAGTATTCTATCTACTTGAGGGATTAGGGAGGTTAGGACCCTAACACCATAAGGTTAAATCCGATTGAATTCCTCAAGGTTACCAGCCATTATTGTGGTTGGCGATTGAGATGTCCTCCATCGAAATATTATGAAGAAGAGGGGGGTAAATCTTGCGAGGTTTTCCTTAAAAAATAAATAGAGAGAAAGAGAGAGAGAGAACATAAGGGGTTATCTCAACCCATTGTCATCAATGTTGTTAGGCATTTCGCTAGCTTCGTGCTAATAGGTGCCTAATTTGAATCCCCCTAGGTGAGGCACATTAGTCTATGACAACAGGTTTACTAGGATCCCATCCATGAATGTGGGGAAGCATCCCTTGGATTTCTCCGCAAGGTTTTCCTCAGGGGTGGAGATATATATATATATATATATATATATATATATATATATATATTCATGTCCATTAATGTAAATCCAAACCATTGGACACCAAATATGCCAGTTTTCCTCATTTATATTGTATGTAAGGGTGCAAATAGAAAAATTACATTGAGATATAAGCTATGACATAGTAAACGGCCTCTAGAGTCCAAAACTCATCATACTCTAAACAAATCACTACATGGCATCCTCTAGATCCCTTAGGTCACCATCTGCATATGTATCCTTCGCCTCTCAACTCGATGCCCCTGTAGCTCCAACACCAACATCAATGTTACTTACCTCTAGCAATGCAAGACAAATAGATGGGAGCTTCTTTAAACAGGTTACTTTTAAGGTTTAGGAGACTTGTAGAAGGTTCTTTTTCCTTCCGTTTTTGTGCATTTTTTTGGGTGAAATAGCGTGCAGCCTGGTCTATTATGGAACTTACCCAATCAAAACTGAATCAGACCACAAGATGAATTCATGCTTGAACCGGTGAGATAGACCCCGAATCCTAGTTCTGGCACAAACCAACCCAAAATTGATCTGAAGGTCCAGTCCGAACCAGTTTTTTGCCAAAACTAATCAAAACTGATAAGTGAGGTTCGAACAGATCTATTCTGATCACACCAGTCTTAAAAGCCCAGTTCTAATACGATATTAGTAACCAGTGTTTAACATTAGGGTATGTCGGTAATTAATGTATCTCTACACAGCACACACAAATGTCTAAAGGATAGATATTTAATCAACTCACTGTCGTGATACAATACAATGAGTGCAAGAACTGTTATATAGTGAAATAGTGAAAGGGATGTGACCTTTCTGTCACACCCATATATGTATTTAATATTATTATATATTAATATATATACATACAGATATATGTTATATATGTAGTAATAATACTGACAACAACTCAAGGTTATACACTAACACCCAGTAAACATGAGAAGACATGATCTGAATATTGGTGGGTAGAGCAACGCATAATTAACTAGAAATAGCGGTGCAGTGGATGTAAATTGGAAGCAATATCAAGTGTACTTTATTTTTTAAGTTCACAATGATTGATTTGGTCAGAAGATGAATGATTTTTAATTTGTCTAGTTGGAGAGATTTTTTTCTGGGGGGATCAAGGGTGATCAAGGGGAGTGGATGCTTCCAATGAACATGTGCAAGTGGCAACTTCCCCAATGTGGAAATTTATTGCAATGAAACAAGTACCTCTCGCAACTAACAAAATGCACTTCGGCTAAGCGATAGTGACTGGGGGTATCTGTTCTGCCAAATTCACCTAGGACTTGCCCCTGGCCCCAAGCCGAATGAGCTGGCCCACTTACACGGAGGATACAACATACTAGGGTCTAGCATGTCACTTGAGGGTATGGACTCTTGGTAGTGGGGAATAACAACACCAACACTTTGCCAACCAACCAAGCCCATATTGACAATGATTGGAAAGATTTGGTTATTGAAATATTGGGCTTGACATTGGCTCAATAGAGGTAGCTTCCTTTTCTAGAAATAGCTATTTCAAAATTAAGAAAATAGAAAGATTTGTTAGAAAATAATTTTATAATTTCAGATAGGAATATGAAAACAGCTCGAGAGAGAGAAAGAGGGTATGATGAGAAGAAGACTCAAACAAGATGCTCTGACACATTTCATGAAACCAGACCCCCAAAGGAGAGAGAGAGAGCCTACATACGACGTAGAGAAACCAAAACAAGACGCATTGCAAAGATGGGCGATGGAAATGCATACAGTGAAAAAATTCCAAATAGAGGGATTGAAAATATGTTGAGATCTCTAGATAGAGAAATACTAAATATTGGGATTTTCTAATGAATGACAAGAKCAGTGGTCTACCTTTGATGTCAGGGTGATGGCAATCCAYGGTTTTGGATAAATAGTTGAAGACACAATGCATAGCTAGGTGGCTCCTCTATAAAACCAACAAGCACTGYTGTTGGCTACCTGRGTGACCTTGTGGATGGGAGTTGACCAATATGTGGTCTTCAAATTTTGAGTGGTGTTTCTCCTTTGTAAAAGGTTGGAATTGTAGAAGTGTTGACTCTTGTGTTAGTTAAYACAGGGTGGGGAGGGGGTGTGGGCCAATAGTAGGTTGATAATGTGATGAATGCGATTTTCATGTTAAGGGAGGGTGTTAGYGTATAAYGCAAAAATCTATAATACATTTGAGTGTTATATGGTCACTTTATTAAGTGGTATGTGACAAAGGATAATATAATGTTGGTTAGTTTTGGTGGTCTAACTCCTATTATTATGTTAGGTTTTATTTGGTGATCTAACCACCTTAACAAGGGCTSCTATATAATTATGTATTGAGACAYGAGTAGCATGAGAGAGTGGTACTTTTGTATTGTGCACAGCCCACCTTGGGCTTCAGTGTATGTACTCATTGCAGCATTAACATTAATATATGTGAGAATTATTATTCTCTGCAATGTGTGGTTATTATTGTGTATGCACCCTTATGTGAAATCTTTACACACGTGGATTTTTTCTAGATGTCCTCCCAATCTCTTGTGAATTAGGAAGGATGCCAATCAAATAAGCATCATTTGAAAGAAATGCATTGAAAGTATATTCACATTGCATGAATTCTCCTTCTATTCATCCAGTTCTACCATTACATAAAAATAGAGCTCAAATTCAGGACATGTACATAAAGCTACAAAATACTTATGCCCAGTAAGAACTAGCAGATAGCATTCCCAGATCAAAAGAACTCACCCACAATTGTCCAAAACTATTCCTACACTGTAATGTTCCCATTTTTGGGTTCCCCTGCCTTGTAGTCAGAGGGAACTTTATGAGTAGTCAGAGGGAACTTTATGAGTTTATGTCAGCCTTACCAGAGGAGTAAAAGGAGGATAACAGTGAGCTCGGGCAATTTGGAGGAGTTATATGGTGCCCAAGCTAGTCCATTCACCATCTTTCATCATCAGGATCATTTCAGCACAGTTTATTTTTGGTTCCGTGGCATTCCGACAATTTCCATAATTTTTGGTTATTATTGAGCGTATTTTAATTAATTACACTAAAGGTGCTATTGGGAGCTTGTTTCTTGGAGGAACAGCTTAGTGTAATAGCTCGTTGGAACCGGGATGAAAATATCTACAGGATAAGATGATAAAATGTGACTTTCAGTGGCCGGAGAAGTTATAAGGGAGAATTAATCACTTTTTGGAGTAAAAAGGGTCATTAAATTAATAAAGTGATTTTATGAAGAAATATTAAAGATGAATTAAAAGTCACTTGAATGGAAAAAGGTTGAAGGGGGTATAAAAGAGAGATGGGAGCTTCTATTCTCTCATTATGTTGATGATCACTTTCATTTGTATCTTTGAACTCTGGCAGCTTGAACGTTTTGAGAGTTTTGAGTGAACAAACCCTAGAGATCAACAAGGAGGTGAAATATTCCTCTGCTCCTGATCCAAGCTTGGTCAAGGTTGTGAAAGATTCCACCCTCACCATTCTATTTCAGTTTCAGATCCATTTTTTGCATTGTTGGTAAAGGAGGGCACAACTGTTGGAGGATTCTGCGAAGAGGATGCACTGTCCAATATGAAGGAGTTCGATTTGGCTTCTGGGAGTGAGATCTTGAAGAGATCTGAGTTGGTTCATGTTTGGCTCACCTAGAGCGACTTTTCTTGGCACCCTTGGGGGTTTCCAGCATCCATATTATTTATTCTCAGAGCTGGGGCGAATTTACTGAAGGAGGGCGCACTGAGGGTTTGAGATCCAGTGATTTGTGATCAGATTTGACATCTACAGCCAGGGGAACTTCTCATATAAGTTAGCCATCATCAGATCTACAAGATTGCAGCCATTTCATGAAGATGTTACATCAGATTTATTGTGCATATTTCAGCAAGGCGTAAGCAACAAGGAGGGCACATTTCTTGGTATGGGAATTGTGGATTTTGCATGATATAACATCTCTTTTGGGCAGATTAGGGGATTGAAAAGGAGGATCATTGACACTATTTCCTTGCCTTTTGGAGCCATTTAGGCCAATAAAGTGGTTGTTGTATTACTTATATATGATCTGGAAATCACTATCATTGGACAGCCATTTATAATAAATAAACAAGCAAGGATTGTGTGGAGGTATTTTTGTTTTTGCTGTGTATTACTTGTCATTTACTCTTATGTTTATTCTAGTCTATGTTCCACTTGAATTCATGTTGTTTTATACAAGTTAAACTCAAAAATATGGATGGAAATGCAAGCTACAGCCATGTTATGCAAACTGTTTGACATTATGTATCAATGAAAAAAACGGTCGTATACATAATAGCAAGCAAATAATCATAACAGCAGACACTTCGGGAGTTCTAAGGAGGTTGGAACTCATCCCATTGACCCTCTAAACACATCAGTAATCCACCTTGAGAGTTGGGACAGCAAGAGAGTTGATTTGCCCAAGGCCTTTGAGCAAACACATTTAAGTGTTTGACGAAATTCCTCAACCATGTAGATCTGATTTTTACATCAGATTTGGTTGGGGATATTACATACACATATTAGGAATTCTACATGAGGCCACATTTCTCAGTTCTTTACACACTATTCATATAGGAGATGGTTTGGATGGTATGAGAGATTTTTTTCTGCATCCGCGGTTACCCGTTTTCTATATAGGACTGCATAGGTAACCCCATAAACTCCTTAGGTGATAAACCCCCCATAAACATAATCAAGCAGCCAACCAAGAAAATACATATCTTTGTTTGAGTTTTTTTTCTTGCACTTAATTACTAAGTGGAGCTAGTGTATGTAAGAAGCCCACTTCACATGTCAAAGCTCCTAAGTTTAGATTGAGAATTAAGAAACTGCAGTGGTGTATAATGTGTTAAAAAAAATGGTTTCTTTGCCATGTAAGAAACATTGACAATGCTCGAGTCCTTGAACTAGTGCATAGAATTCTTTATCACATGTATTGTAATTCAACTTGCCTATCAATAGGTCTCAGAATTGTCTGCTGTTAAATGTCTGCCCTGCTTAAAAACAACACCTCGGGCAAATTGAGAGATATTGATTTCAATTTTTCAGGAACAAGCACAGGTGTAGTGCATAATGTTCTTTTTGTTTTTCAACCATCTGTCCACATACGAATGCCTTTTGTGTTTTTCAACCGTCAGTCCACATATGAATGTTTTCTTGTGTTCCTGTAATAGAGTTCAGAGACTATGCAATAGCAGAAAAATGATGAATGAACTTGTCAAGAAAAAATTTTCAAGAAGCTTATTGCACTTTACCAAAGAAAATTTCATGCTACCCAAAATGTTTTGAGCTCTGTGATATTAGTTGGAGTGGACCATTCCAATTGCACTTTTACTCTATCAAGATCAAAAATGCGCCCCTCAAGGATCAATTATAAATCCAAGATAAGAAATGGAGATATACTGGCTCTCTCTTTTCCTTTACTTTATTGTACTGTTTAGGCACTTGTATCTTTTATCTCCTAGCTTTCAGGAGTAGCCTTTTTCATCCCCACAGTTTGCTATAACAGTTTGTATTTTCTAGTCCCACTGACCTACACTTTTGGTCACTTTTGGACATTAATAAAATTATTTTATTTTATCTTGCCCAAAGAAGCAGCTTTTGGGTTTTGCTTGTAGATGATGATGCCAAAATACTTCTAACACTGCTAAAATATTAGAGATGGCCCTCCCAGAATTGTTGTAAACAAGAATATCATCAAGCCAAGTAACCTGAAACTTGGAATAATTTTCAATTTTCCAAACAGGTGAGCATTTTGGAAACGGCACCTTCATAATTGTAGGAAACGGGGAAATGACATTATATATATATATATATATATAGAGAGAGAGAGAGAGAGAGAGAGAGAGATACTTTTTAAAACATAAAAAAATTTAAAAGAATAAAAATGAACTAATACAACTATTCCAACACCACCGAAGACAGTGAGCCCACAACCCAAGTTTGTCTTGATATATTAGCGTTCAAAGTGTTATTGCACCAATGATCAAGACATAAGTTCTAAATAGATTAGGCTTGGCCACCTAGGCCATATGGCATAGTACACAATCAAAAAGGGTTAATATAATCAAGTTCAACATTATCACACATCTCACAGCCACTAGTCCTATAGATTTTGAAGCTAGTTCGCATATGAGAACCTGCAGAAGATGCTCCACTTCCGACTGGAGTGTACCCTCAGACAAATTAAGTTTGCTTGGAGCTGCTTCTATATAAGGGCCTTCATGCTTAAAGAAATTTTCCAAAGATTTGAAGGCTCCATTCAAATATGACGGTATCTTGAAGCAAGATAACTTTTGGTGACATAATAGCCTCCTTAAAGTTGGTTAATGAGATCACTGATTCTAGTTTTTACAATGATTTTGTTCATGGCCCTATAATTAATGCACAAACACCATTCAATGATTTTTTAGGAATTCACAAGGCCAAGGATCCACAGAATGGTTGTGCCTGGCTAAACTTTACCTTGATTAATCCACTGAGTTAATTGTCTCTTAAATTAGACACTCTCTGTTAAAGAAGTCCAGTACGAGGCTGATTAGGGAGTTGTTCTCCTAGAATAAGTTCAATAATAAAGTGTTAAATTGCTGTCATGGGAGGAAAACTTCTAGGTTCTTCAAACACATCATTGTTTTGGGAAGAAAAGTATCACATTTAGTGCTTTTTTACTTTCTGAACAATATAAGGATCAAATTGGTTCACAGTGTTAGCAAGTTTCATGGTTCCTTTTCCTAGAAGTAGAGCACTAGTTGCTTAAGACTTGAATACATATGCCTTGGCGTCTTTGTGTAGCTTATAAGTAATTGTTAGGTTATGTAGCTCGGGCAGGTACTTCCACACTAGGGGTGTCAAGTAGTGTGGAAGGGGCCCAACTTATGTCTAGACAACATTATATTGGTGGGGACCACTCAAGTCAACTTGAGATTAAGTCACAGCCGTTGGATGTGACTTAAGTTGTCTCAATGCTTGATTAAATCCCCACCATTAGATCAAGATCTTGAAGAGAAGATCTAAGGGCCAGGATTGCATGAGAGGAAAGGCTAGAGTTACAAATAACCAAGGAAGCCTCATTTCCTCTTCATCTCAAGTGAAGGCAGCCATACAAGCTAGAGTGGCTCTTCTAAGGAGGTCTTGTAGTTGGTTAAGTCGAACCAGCTAAGGAGGACCGAGTAGGGTCGATGAAGCAACCCAAGGAGGACCGAGCAGGGTAAAGAGAGGAGGCCAAGCTAAGGAGAGGAGAACGAGCTAGGGTCACCTGCAACACAGCAAATATACCTCCGAGAATTCGTGGGAAGTAACCAGGAGGCCGTACAAGTGGTATGGATACCGTACGAGTGGTACGGATCACCAGCAAGAAGAGGAAAGTAATAACCAGGTACAAAATTAGAAGAGAAGTTATGTTTATAATATCTTGCTGAAGGTTAGAGGTGAAATCGAGATATAATATAGCTACATTTTTGTTGTATGGTCGCCCAGTGAGTAACCCGCGACTGTACGGATCCGTACAAGTGGTACGATCCCTACAAACAAAGCATGGCTGTTACAATTCTATGTATTCAACGATCTGAGATAAATAAAATAGAGTTTTTGTGTTGAGTAAAGTTTCCAGAATTTCTATACTTGCAAATTTTGTGTGGCTGTCTCAAATATTTTTATTGTAATTTGCTATTGTATAGATCTGATATTTGAGTCTATAGCTATTATTTTCTTCATGATATCAGAGCCAAACCTATAACAGCCCCAAAAGATCTTCTGTAGATTTGTGCCCCAAAGACAAGGAAGAAGGTTGAAGAGAGGTCGAACCCTCTAAGTTGAAGCAGGAGAGGACGACCGAGCATGGTCGATCTGTTCAGTAAAAGAGGGAGCAAGTTAGAGTTGGTACAAGTCCGCCCATTAAAAATACTGAAAAAGGTTTTAGGAAGAGGCTGAAACTAAGTAGCAAGATGGCTACAAACCTCAGATATGAGGATAGACTTGATGGTGCCTCCAACTACGTGCAGTGGAAGTACAGAATGAAGAATGCTCTTCAAGAGACCAAAGTATGGGGTATTGTTGAGAAGTCGGCCACAATCCCCACTGATGCTAAAGACAAAGAATTACATTATGCTCTAGAAATCAGAGCTCAAAGGATCCTTCTAGATGGAGTGAAGGATCATCTGGTACCAAACATTGGTGAGAAGCAAACAGCTCATGAAATGTGGTCACATCTGAAGGGGTTGTTTGAGGCCAAGCATGAGAGCAGAATCATGGCTCTCAAAGAGAGACTTCAGCACACAAAGATGTCTAAAGGGGAAGGCGTTACAGTCTACCTAACCAAAGTGAAACAGCTACTAGATGAACTCCTTGCAGTGGGGGTAACATTGTCCCCAGCTGAGATAGTTTGTTCATCCTTAAGGGGCTTCCCAAAGGAGTGGGATTCCTTCATTGCAAGGGTAGTGGCCAGAGAGAATCTGCCAGATTGGGAAAGGTTATGGAACGACTGCTACCAAGAAGAGATCGGGAGAGGCAGAAATGTGAATGAGGAGGAAGAGGAGGAGAATCTTGCTCTCACCTCCAAGAGGGGAGGTAGAGGCGGAAGAGGAACAACCTTTAGAGGAGAATCCACAAACGAGAGACCTAAGAAAGACCTCTCACATGTCCAATGCTATGTGTGTGGAGAATTTGGACATTTTGCCAGCCAGTGCTCTCAAGCCAAGAAGGGCTATGGTACAAAAGGAAAAAGGAATGAGGTAGCATCCTCAGCAGAAATTGAGGACAAAGATGAGGAAGAAGAGTAGCAGTTGGCTTCCACAGCTCGTGAGTTCTCTAGAATGTTCCGAGATGAATATACTCTGTTTTTGGATACAGAGGACAGAACCAGGACAGGGTGGTACATAGACAGTGGTGCCACATGCCATATGGCAGGTGAAAGACTTGCACTTTAGGAGTTTACAACCCAAGACTCAGGTTTTTTGAAGTGTGGTGTGCACTCTAGCATGGTGGCAATCCGAGGAAAAGGGGTGGTGTCACTACAGACAGGATCGGGCAGGATTCTAAGGGTGTCAGGGGTACTTTATGTAACAAGTATGAGAGTTAGTGTACTCTCAATCTCGGCCTTGGAGCATCAAGGCTACGGTGTCGGCTTCTTTGGTTATGGTGTGCACATTCGTTCTATTAGAAATCAAACACCTGGACCACCCGTGATGATAGGCATAAGTGAGAATTGCCTATACAAGTTGTGGGGGCAACCTATCTACAACTTCAAGGATGAAAGTAATGAGACTATTGTATCACACTTAAGGGAACAGGAAGCTATCCTCAACAGACCCACGCGGTGGGAATGGACTCAGCTAGAGGAATGGGGATACTCAGATGATCCCGGTGCAAGTGGCAGTAGAGACAACACTGCAGAGCAGAATGAGTATCCAGACATAGAAAAGATAGGTCTCTCAGATTCAGAGGAAGAGACTCACTGTGATGTGGACCATGGAGGAGGAAGCTCCAGTGGCAGTACCTCCCTCACTAAGAGGGAGTGTTAGGTTATGTAGCTCGGGCAGGTACTTCCACACTAGGGGTGTCTAGTAGTGTGGAAGGGGCACAACTTATGCCTAGACAACATTATATTGGTGGGGACCACTCAAGTCAACTTGAGATTAAGTCACAGCCGTTGGATGCAACTTAAGTTGTCTTAATTCTTGATTAAGTCCCCACCAATAGATCAAGATCTTGAGGAGAAGATCTAAGGGCCAGGATTGCATGAGAGGGAAGGCTAGGGTTACAAATAACCTAGGAGGCCTCATTTCCTCTTCATCTCAAGTGAAGGCAGCCGTACAAGCTAGACTGGCTCTTCTAAGGAGATCTTGTCGTTGGTTAAGCTGAACCAGCTAAGGAGGACCGAGTAGGGTCGAGGAAGCAACCCAAGGAGGACCGAGCAGGGTAAAGAGAGGCGGTCGAGCTAAGGAGAGGAGGTCAAGCTAGGGTCAACTGCAACACAGCAAATATACCTCCCAAAATTTGTGGGAAGTAACCAGGAGGCCGTACGAGTGGTACAGATCACCAGCAAGAAGAGGAAAGTAATACCCAGGTACAAAACCAGAAGAGAAGTTTTGTTTACAGTATTTTGCTGAAGGTTAGAGGTGAAATCGAGATATAATATAGCTACAGTTTTGCTGTACGGCATCCCAGTGAGTAACCCGCGACTGTACGGATCCGTACAGGTGGTACGGTCTCTGCAAACAAAGCCTGGCTGTTACAGTTCTATGTATTCACCGATCTGAGATAAATAAAATAGAGATTTTGTGTTGAGGAGTAAAGTTTCCAGAATTTCTATACTTGCAAATTTTGTGTGGCTGTCTCAAATATTTTTATTGTAATTTGTTATTGTATAGATCTGACAGTTGAGTTTATAGCTATTATTTTCTTCAGTAATGGGGCAAGAATCATAAATTCTTGGCAATCATGTTAATAAAGTCAGCCAAAAATGAGGTCACGATATTCAATAGGAATTGCATCACACTATACAATGTAGGACAAAAGAATTTTGCAATAGAGACATTATAAATTTTGTCTAGCCATGTCAGTTCTTCGGTGGTTTTCGTCTAGCCCAAATTGTAAGGCTTTGTGGACAAATTGAGGTTGTCACGAGTTTTTATGAAATAAGGTTTTCCATGTTGCAAATTGGACTAATTTGTATTTGGTTAGAAAATTCTGCATCTAAAGAGATTCCTTATTGTAAGATGCATAGTTGTACCTCCTGGGTAACAGGTAAAACTGCAACCTGGTTTTTGTATCGTGGCTTCATGTATGGGGATAAGGCAGGCTGCTTGAGAAAATCACATGACCCCTCTACTGGAGCTTCATTGATGACTAGCATGGGAAACTAGCTTTCTTCTAGATACAGATCAGGGCTGAAACTGCCTCGTGGAACTGGAGTATGACCTAAAACTGTTTTTGATTGGCTAAGAGCTCATCTTCGTCAGACATAAGAAAACAAGTTAACGGCACAGGACCTGGAGGCATCTAGTAGGAGTGGAAGTTTGCCCCCCTACGAACAACCAGAGGGTTATTTCAAGTGACCAGATTTTGTCTGCAGTCGATGATGTAGCTGCACGTCGGGGTCCTGATATTGTATCAGCAGAGGCTAGATAGGTAGCCCTGAGTATTGTAAGCTTTTCCCTACTTTGGTAAAAAAAAGATGCATAGTTGTCAATACCAAGTGTGGGTTTAAGATACTAAAATTAGAAACTACTATGGGATTGCCTTTTTCTCTGGCCTTCTATTCAGCCACTAGTATCCTAGCTTGTTTTCTTTCTACTTGAGACAATTTCCAATTGAATGACCATGATTCTCATGATAATTACCAAAATTACTTGGAACCCCTCCATTTCTTTTGTTTCTTGATGGAAATTGAGGAGGATTGGCTTTATTTTCCTAATGTGATTCAAGAGTAGGAGAAGAAGAAGAAGGTGATTCGGAAGTCAGATGAATGTAATAATTTTTCTAATGCAAATTGACTAAGATTGGCATTCTTTTTCTAAATGTGAATCAGGAGTAGAAGAAGAAGAAGAAGAAAGTGATCCTGGGGGATGAGAGTACATCTTCTGCGAAGGATTTAAGTGTTGTCATTGTCAGTGATTCTTTAAAGGTCCCTTTCTATTGCTAAGAGCTTGAATTCAATGTTCAATGCAATTTGGAATACTTGTTACAAAGAGGTCATATTTAGAACATCCATCTTGCGCTATACATGAGAAATGAGTTCTCCAGTAAACTTTATCCAAAGAATTTCAGACGGGTGTTGATCCTCAAGCTTGATGGACACTGTATTGACTTACTCGATGTATTGTTACACACTAACAGTCTACTCTCTAGTTGTTGGAGATGGAGCCATTATTTTATCAATTCTTCTTTGTGACCAATAGGGTAGAACTTATCTTTCATGACTACTTTAAAGTTTAAACTGATCCAACCTTTTTATGGTTGGTTAATAATTTCCTCCTAAGTGTGGTGAATGTGCCCACCTCAAGGTTAATGTCTGGAACTCCATATGGACCTCTGTAATCATCATCTTCAATGCATTGGTCAATTGTTGCATTCAGAGGTAGGCTTCGAAACTACGAACCCCAACATCTAACCTCTCAGCATTGATTTTGCCATCAAAATGACATGTAAAAATGTTTGTATCTAATTTAAAGGTGGGTCACTGAGCTAGAAAAAACAATCAGGACTCCACAAATTTGTCCTAATACAACATTGTCATCCTATCACACATCATCTTTAGTGAAGATTCTTGTCCACTTTGTCGCCATCTACAAAATTCATAGGTTGAAATTTGTACAATGTTGGGGTATTAGGCTTCTTTGTCGTGTATTATTTCCTCAGTGTAATCAGTAAAATAATGACAACTAAATTGGTGGGCCATTTTTTCCTTTTTTGAATTTCGACTCTAATGGGTACAAAAGCTTTGCTTGTTTACAAATAAATTTATGGCTCAATATAAAGACTTTGCTTAACAAACAATGGACTCCTTTTAATGTAAAAGAGACTCTAGGAAGTTTATAAGTAACAAAGTTTTACAACGACCTTAAATAAATAGTAGAAATAACACTCCCCCTTTTATGTAGTGTTCCATGAGGATGTGTCCCCAAAGTCTCAAAGTGAAGGGTATGGACCAAGATATCCCTTGTAATCCCCTGTCCAAAAGGAACATCCATGGGACAAAGATGTCCCCTGTCCAAAAGGAACATCCATGGGACAAAGATGTCCCCTGTCAAAGGGGATGCCGAGATGTCCCTTGACACCCAGAGGGAACACCCAAGCATCCCTTATTGGTGGAGTGCAATGAACCTCACGAAATGCCTACTAGCAATGCCAAGTGAAGCCAAATTAATCTGACTTAAGCTCAACAAAATATCTTCTAACAACGCTAAATGAAGCTGCATTCAAATCTGACAAACATTATTAATTTTACTCTCATTTACAGTTTTGGGAAAGAGGGTCGTCATCAAGTCTATCAGATGCAAGGTATATATTTTATGTTCTTTCTTAAAGTATGTCACTAGTGGCTATTAATCATGTTATGAAGGACTGTATTTATTTGTGATCATTCATGACTCAATAATAAATTAATAGTAAAATTACTACTTTTTTATATTTTCTACATTATTTCCTATGTTCAGAAGGGGTTCCTTATGTCTCATGCCCTGTTATTCCCTAAAATTTGCAAGGTCTCTCAGACTGTCCTGAAAACTTGTCCCCCCATCGTCTAACCATTGTAGAACATCGCTTTTATGTAAAATGCTCTTCTTTTTACAAGACAAATATTATTTTAAAAATAAAACCCAAATCAAAATTATATTGTATCTTTTATTCTTATCTTGGCCTAATGTAAGAAAACATTATTTACCCTTCCTATTCAAGGGTGACAAAGAAATGAATCAACCACCATGAACACATTCAATTGACTCGATCTGAGGGACTCAATTGTGACAACTTGCAGTTTCTTAGGGGTTGATGTCAAGTGTTACCCTCATTTTGCATGAGGCTTATAGTAGTGAATTTCTTCACTACCCTTGTGATTTTCATCACAGAGAATGGTTGGGACAATCACTTGGTTTCATGGATTGTCAATGACATGGATGACGATCCGCTAGAGGTTTTGATGATGTATTGGTTGCTTATCATGGCATAATACTTGATCATTGGATGTTCTAGTCTCCGCTCCTTGCTAGATGATTGGATATGAGGATGTCTAGATCTCTTGGTGGAGCGCCCTAGCATTTTGGAGCCACCTAGACATTGCATGGGCTTCATCATGGCATAGAGCACTTGGCATACACTCACTTGCTCACACATGGTTTGCTACTTGGACACTTATAACATGGAGCATGGTACTACCTTAAGCACAACTCCAGAGGCATTCTCACAACTCTCGAGGCACTAGTCACAACACCCTAGGCAATTAGGGACTATTGTTCATGCACCTAGACTATCCATGCCATGCCACGTCAAATCTCCCATATTCAGAGGCATGTGTCACACATTTTGATGAGGTCGTCCTTCTCCTTAATGAGTCGATGGGGCTATTGATGACTTGGCATATGGGTTCATGGCATATTTTGACTTACTTGGATCCACTACTCATGCTTTATTGGTCCACATGTGCCATTTTAGGCATTATTCTACACACATGTTGAGACATATCATTGAATTAAAGGGGGGCATCCCTTCTTTTCATGGAGATGGTTGAGTGTTACTCACATTCCACATGTTGAAGCCTTGTATCATGGATTCACTAGCTTGTTTTGACAATGACATCCACTTTGGAGGTTACTTTGCATGTTTTATCATGCTTGTTGATGGGACGTCTCATCTTCGAGAAGATCTAGAAGGTTACAAATCCTAGATCTAGGATTCATTGAATATTTTGAGGGTAGCCTAGCTTCAGGAGCAATTATCTTTTGATAGTGCCCGGATTTCCACCAGATCAATGCCATTTGATGCAGAATGGCCGCGGGATTTCCAAAATGTGGTCATAATAGAAATAAGTACAAAAACTTGACACAATTATGGTGCAATTTTGACCACTCATTATAGGAATGCCCCACATCTTTTACTTGAGTGGTTTGCTTATATGGGGAGTTCATTATTGATGTATGCCCATGGTGAAGAGCACCCTAGCTCTTGAGGCCATATGGCCCATATTTTCATGAATCTATTAGAGGTCGTCCACTCTTCCGAGCTTCTATTCATTGCTTGATTGGGACATTTCACCTTGGAGAGCTACACATCCACATTGGAGAAGATCTAGGAGATTTTCATTGCCTACTTTGAGGATTTGGTCGTGGATCTATCCACTTGGAGACATTTGGAGGCTAGACATTGCACCTTTGACTCATCTTCTTCCTTCTTTGATGGGGACGTCCCACTCTCTTGGGCATATGTTTGTTGGAGACTTGTACAAGTGGCCTCAACCACTTCATTATTTTATGTATTGTTGAATAATTAGTTGGAAGGAATAATTCTTTACTCCTCCCTAGGCTAGTTCTAGGACTTTCACATGAGATGTTGTTATTTTATTGTAAAGGAAGTTGAGCTATAGCCTATACTCTATATAAAGAGTAGCCCTTCCTCATTTGTACTCATGATTGGATTTTTGGGAGAATCCGCTCCTTGTAGCTTAATTGACATATCTTTCTTGGAGCATATGGATGTATCATGGTTCTTTCTTTGTGGACATTGGTGTCAATTCTTGAAGCTTCTCTATCTTGGTTTTTATTTGGTGCATAAATATTGATTGTGGATTCTCAAGTCTTCTATAAGCTAACTAAATCAATCTATTGAAGGATAAAATCTACCACTTGGAAGGAAAAAATTTTGGGGTAACTCCTCTCCTTCTTCCTTTGTTAGTTTGATAATTATTTGTGCCTTGCTTAGTCTATCCATTTTAGGAACCCTAGCAAGGGTATTGAGTATGCTTATCAAGCTATAATTGATCTTGTTGGTGAAGGTTTCTCTCTTGAGGACCACTTCTTGTAGGGCCTTGCTCTTCATTGTTAATCTTGATGAGATAAGAGATTATTCTTCCTATTGGGTTCTAGTCTCTTTATCCTAAACCTCAAACAAAATAGACCAATTTTGAAGAGGGGTTCTCTTCTTGACTCCATAAGCCCCCTTTGATTCGCCTTGACTCCATTGCCCTTGGTGGATTTGGCACTAATCTCTACTTCCTTCCATCACCTCCTTTATATTCCAAAAATACCAAAAAACATTGTTTTACTAAAGCAACACTCAATTGCACAGCAGGATAGCAGCAGCTGGACTAAGCCCACTACTTCATTAGGCCTAGTGAATGACAAATAGGTTGAAAACTGCATATCTTTGCAACAATACACATATTTAGGTCTCTATTTTATGCGCCCAAGGAAAAGAGAAACCACCACAAAATCTCGATTATTTGCCTTTTATTAGCAGAATGGAAATAGGCAAATGCATGCTGAATTGGCATGTAATATAAGAAACAAGAATATAACAATACAGACAGTAAGATAAAACTTTTGTAAATCTTCCCCATAAACTAAATTGCACAAAAAAATTCATGAATGTTCAGAATAAAGAAATGCATTCCGAGAAAAAGATGTATAAGAGGACAGATATTACACTGGCTGACATTTTGCCAGATCGCTTTCTCCATGGGAGTAAAAATACAAGAATGCTGTCATACTTGTTGGTACAGTTATTATCATCCACGTAGCACACTGCAGGTTCAGTTAAAAATTCAAAAGAAAAGAATACTAAGTTAGAGTAAAAGATATTCCACAAACATGTAAACAAGAACCTTCTTAGACAAAACACATAATGCAAATTCTGTTTCTTTAGATACAAGTACAGTACTATTATGGAAAAGAAAATTCAAAGGAACCCATAAAACTATAGAACTCCACTAAATAAGGTATTCACTAGCAACCAAAACAAGAGACGACATTGATTTACAGTTGTGCCAAAGAAGCAAGCTGCTGGTATAGCATGATAATGAAATATTAATTCACAATCATATTAAATACCCGATTTCCAATATTCTCAGGAAAACAATAAAACAGCAAAACCCTACAGTATACAATCATCCAGGAATGTAATTTAAATTTTACACTCTGGGCTATTCTATAAATTAAATACTAATACCTTGACCACTAGCTGCTAACCTTACCAGTGAAAGATAAGACGGAAAAGGAAAAAAAGAGAACATTAGAAGTTAGCTTTTGATTGAAGACAAGAATAGTTTCAGTTGGAACCAACACAAAAAGATGTGACCCGATAAATGTTCAATGTTCAGCCAATGATAGATTCTTCATAATAGGATGAATCAGGGGAATAAAAACATTTCCAATACCCGAAAGAGGCGAGCAGAGCTTTCAGCCCCACTACAACGCACAAAAGGGGAAAGTGGAAGCTTCTATTTACTCTTTCAAAGAAATGAGTGAATTGACGAGGCAGCTGTACTATTACAATCTGTTTTTCTCAGTAAAGCAGATTTATCCCTGTCCTTTTATTTCGTAAGTACAGAATCATATGATCAGAGCAAAATTTCTTCCATGGGTTCTCTTGATGAAACTAGTCCCTAGTCTTATAAGTAGTGGCCTTAGTGTGAATGTTTATTATATTTGTATTTAATCCATTTGTGCTTTGTCTTGTAGTTCACCTACCTCGTTGTAAATATTCCAGAGGTGACTGGGTCAAAGATGTAACCATTTGTACTCACCTAAATATGTATTTCATAATTGTAACCCTAGGAGACTTGGTCAAAGATAATCACTCTCCACCAATTTTGTACTTCTATAAATACGTAATACGATATAGAGTGTGTAGATGTCTACAGTTTTGACAATCTACTCTTATGCTTGGATACCCTCTCTCTCGTTTTCTTACTTGTATGTGAGTTATTTGCACTGTTACTATTAAGTACGCACAAACTCAGAAATTCAGACTGCTATTAAAAACTCAGATTTATGTGTTTTAGAATGGGAGGGGCTATTTTAGTACTAAAAAGTTAAGGATTATAGGGACCCACTCATTGCCTTGTTTTATTTTTATATTTTATGTTATTGAGTGTGAAAAAATGTTTTTATGGAGAATCCATCGTCTTGAAGTTTCCAACCTGCCAGAAACAAATCCCAAGCAGACTCTCTGGCACTTCCAAACCAGAAACGGATCCAGATCCAATCCATAGAAACGTGGATCCTGGATCCTTCACAGGAAGATCCAGTAACATAGAAAATGAGAAAAGACAGAAAACCAATCTCTATAAGATGAGAAAGGAGATATGAAAAACAAATTATCTGCCTGATAAATGCAAAATCAGAATTTGTATTCTTCGAGTTTATGATAGAAAAACATGAATACTTACACTTTCATACCTGCCTTAGGAATTTTTTTCACCATGTAACAGAACATCATTTTTCAGGTTGTCACAATTCTGATGAGCTATTTGTGCTTTTGATAATTGAAAATGAGCATAGGTAGGTTATACCGCCTGAAGTTAACAACAGAAATGAGAAAGGATGTGAAAGACAAAGCCTTGGGAATTTTTTTCACCATATAACAGCACATCATTTTCCAGGTTGTTAAAGTTATAACTTATGAGTAGTCGTTTGTGCTTTTGATAATTGAAAATGAGCATAGGTTGGTAATACTGCCTGAAGCTAACCATAGAAATGATAAAGGATGT
>ML852116.1:19697-30585 GCA_009831015.1 Picea engelmannii
GGAAGCCAAGGGGGGTAGTCCCTAAGTTGCTGAGTTAATTTTAAGTTAAAGGTTCTAGGAGTTAGTTTTAGTTTGTTACAGGCCAAAGGGGAAAGACTAGCCTATAATGATCAAGCAGCAATGCAGAATGCAATTCTAATCTACATGACAGTCAACCCTCTTTCCTAAGTCTGCTAAGGACTAGTGCCTACTGTTGGGCAGATGGGGTCAACCAAGGCTTGAGGGTGATCAAGTACAGCAAAGTATAACAAATAAATCAAACGAATCACCCCAAGCCACAAGCTGCAAAGAATTTTAAATGCGTACAAAAGTTTACAACATTTACAGATTAGAGACAAAGATACAATGAACTAGATACAAGATATACCAATTACATACAAAGATACAGCAGTGTAACAAGATGTACAAGATATAAACAATTTATACACATAAGCCAAGCATGCCCCAAGTGGCGCTTACTCCACTTGCACTGCCTTCATTGGCAACCAATCACACAAAGCACTTGAGGATCAGAGTAAGTGATGCCTCCCCAAGTGGGATACTCAATCACTTACTGATCCACACCACAATAAGCAGATTAATCAGATATTCAACAAGTAAACCAATTGCTCATGTAAACATAAGAAAGATAGAACATATAGCTGCTATGAATAGATAAAACAATGAAACAATCCACAAGTGTGTTTACCTATGCATACATCTAATTCCCCCGAAACATCACAAGTGATCTATGCAACTAAGTGTTCTTTCTTAAGAATTTTAAGTTCCCACCCCCTAGACTATCTGTGTGCCTCAAACTTCTTCATCCACCAAATAACTGCTCGGTGCTCAAGATACTGGGGCTACGAGTCCCCAGACTAGCTTCCAAGGTCAGCCCGTCGCCACTGCAAGTAAGAAGTAGTCCGAGAGGGGATCTCCCCAACGAAATCACGGGACGGTCCCCCGCCACTTCCCTCTAGACTGTCCTTCAAACCCGTTTTAGATGGTGGAATAGGATGTTTAAGACCCCTAAAATGTTACTAAAGGTTATTAGGACCCGCGAGTGGGTCTTTAGGTGTGTTGGGTTGCTTTTTAACAAATTTTAGACCTTCAATTTTTATCTTTTTAACGCAAGGCCGTGAGCCAAAGTGTGTATAATCGATGCTTGCTGAGTGTAAATTAAACCATCATCATCATAACATAATGTAGAGGAAAGATTGCTCAATATTGAACCATCAACATGTAAAGAAATATCCAAGTTATAGCACAATGTTTTAAACCACTAGATCAACATCACATGAAAGGAAATTGCAAGATATTGAACTATAAAACATAAGCCATTCACATGTGAGATGCTAGCAATAGAAATGGAATTTTAAACTTTAGAGCACTTAGAAGGTTTAAACCATGAGCATACGAGATGATGTAAGTGTGTTTGCAATAAACTTAAAGCGTGAGAACTTTAAAGATTAATGAGGCCGTGAGGTATTCAAGTGTTAATGATATGAAGCATTAAACCATTAAAGGTGTGTGATGTGCTAGCAGTAAACTCCAAAATGAGATAGCTTGCAAGATAAAAGAGTTAGAGCATGAGCAAAAGTTTTAAACCATCACGTCTAAACCATAAGCATATCATCACAAAAATGTGCAAGGTGCAAGTGTTAAACCCAAGAGGGCCGTGAGCAATTAGACCATGAGCATAAGAAGCATCAAACCAAAGTATAACATGTGATGTGTGCTAGGAAAGTGCACTGTGCCGTGAGCTATGAACATACAAAACACGAAACCATAAATGTTTATGTGTGAAGTGCCGAAAAATAATATTAGGCCGTGACCTCAATGTGTGTGTGTGAGCGTTGAACAAAGGATCAAGGCCGTGAGCACAATTTAATGGGCAAGCCGTGAGCTACGGAAGGCCAAAACCACAAGCATATGGAACCAAGATGTGAGCTTAAGTTATGTGCCTAACCATGAACAAAGCGTGAGTTAAAACAAGTCTTAGCCATGCAATTCATCAACCAGGCCGTAAGCATTAGAGACATATCCCACATCAGACATTTCACTAAACCAAAACTATGACCTATGTTTGCAAAAGATGAGCAGGACGTGAGCAACTTAAGCAGAAAGAACAAGACGTAAGCACTTAGGTGATTAACACGTAAAGTGTTAGAACCAAAACCCTGGAATCACAAGTGCAAAGTGTGGATGCTGAAGAAACTAACCAAGACGTGAGCTCAAGGAGAAAATGCTTGAAACAAGAAGTAGGCCGTGAGCTCAATAAACATCCACCACAAAATACATCATTTATCCATCAAAATTTCAAAGAACTTAAGGAGGCCGTGAGCTAATAGGAGCACCAAAATTTACAACTTGCAAATGTCAACCACGAAAGATAATCTAAATAGATAGCAGATAAAACATTACAAGTTATTTTTCCTTTAGCCAAGGCGATATTGGGGATTATTCCCCCAAGGTGCCGGCAAAAAATGAAAGACAAACTGAATCAAAGATCATTTTCCCTTAGGCCGAAGCGATTTTGGGGATGACTCCCCCAAGGTGCCGGCAAGTTTGGATTAATATCCCTAAGATATCACTGCACAGGAAAGCAGGGCATTGAGTCCAGTCACTTTGATGAAAATAGAGGCGTTCTTGAATATGAACGAAGGACAAGCTGCTGGCTTACTGCTCAGGTAGAGACTATCTTAACAATATTAATCAAAAAGAACAAAAAGTTTATTAATTAACTTAGAAATGAATGACTAAATGAAGCCAAGACGATATTGGGGGGCTGGCTAGGCCAAGCACACACCCAAGGTGTCGGCAGTGAGTTAGTATGTTAAAAATGTACAAGAAAATACATGAAAAATTATAGAAATATACAAATTTACACTAAGAAAACGTTAGAAATTCGTTACCCACTATAGAGATGTTGTTGATGAAGCTTGTGGGTGAATTTCAGCAGCGTTTCCCCTTGTTGCTAGTAAGTTTCTGCAGAAACCAGCAAGCAAAGCTTGCTGGAAATGCTGAAAAACAACAACAAAAGTCAAGGAAAAATTTTCTGCTTTAACACAGAAAATTTTCCTACAAAAATCTGCAAGGAAAATGATGAAATATTGACCTATCTAAGAGTGTTAGTATGCTGAAATCAAGCTGAAATGAAAACAAAAATGAAATGGATAATAAGAAGAGCTTAGAATTTTGAGAGAGGGGCAAGGGAAGACTCCTCTTCGAATACTTTCCCAATGATCCTCTTGGGATGACCTGCAAAACTTAGCAAATGATGTGAGCAATGTAATAAACAGTTATCTTGAACAAGTTTAAAACGAAATACTTACGAATCTTAAACTATTCAACAATAACACAAGATAACTAGAACACTCTTAGCTATCTTACCCTAGTAGAACACTCTTACCAAAGATCTACTACCAATGAGCACATCAAAAACTAAGTCACAATATCACCTCATGTGTAGATGAAATCCTGAATACTCTAAGATTTCCTCATAGTCCTCCAAAGCTTTTCTTCTATTAATCAAAAATGAGAGAATAGTGAGTGGGTGGCTTGATGGCAAGAGCAAGAGAGGTGGGGTGAAATTTCAGCAGCATAACAGTAGCAAAAAGATAGATGATCAAATGAGGAGGGTAGGGGTCTCTTTTATACCAAAAATGGCAAAGAGAGGGGCCTTGGATGGCTGCCATGTGTTGGCAATCAAGCAAGAGAGAAACTTCTAGAGAGGGGGCGCCCTTTTAGGGTTTTGGATAGTGGAATGTCTAGGTGGAAGGGCGTGGGGACACAAGAGACATGAGAGAGTGGCCAAGGGGGGCGCACCTCTCATGAGAGGGCCCCACGTGACAAGTGGAAACCAAACAAATGGCCAAGGGAGAGGAAGGGGCGTGATGTGGAAGAGGGAGGGCGCAAGCTACATGTGAGGGGCGCCACACAAGCAAGGAGCTGGAGCGTGGGCCATGGGAGAGGTGAAAGGATAGGCTAAGGGGGGCGCACCTCTCATGAGAGGGGCCCACAACACAATCCAAGGCTCAAACATGTGGCAAATGGATGAGAGGGGCGTGAGCTCTAGAGAGAGGGCGCCACATAGGTGAGAGAAAGGGACGTGGTGTCCACTCCAATGTGATGTGGAGCTCTAGGAAGGGCGCACCTCTCATAAGAGGGGCCCACACAAAGTCTCAAAGCAAAAGATCAAGGATTGAGTTAGGAAATGAAGGTTTTGGGTAAGGGGGGTCGAATTTCCCCCTAGGGCAAAGTTAAAAGGGTGATAAAGTAAGTAAAAGGGGTAGATTAAGGTTAGAAAAGGTTAGGAAGGGTTTGGGTAGGTTAGGGGGGTCTAACTTACTCATTGCCACCATACCACTAACTCACTAACTCCAAATTACAATAATTTGACAATTGACCTTAGCAATTAAAATTGCTGTTTCTAACTGACTCTGACTCTAAGTGGACTTAGACATATCAAAACTTGTCCAACTGAGCTGAAACTTGGCCTATGGGTGTAGGGGGTGCTGTTCCATTTCTTTTGAGCACAAATACCCCTATCAAAATCCCAAAGGCTAAGTTTTTACATTAGTTGCTCAAAAACATTTAATTAATTAAATAATTAAAATTCCAACCTTAGGAAAATTAATTAAATTTAATTAATTAAAAAAAACCTATCTAGACTCGACGAAATTCCGCGAAACTTTAGATACTGTCTAGCATGGTCATTTACATCAATCCTAAGCAAAGGTTACCAAAGGACGAGACCACTAAGACGCCTTTCACCACTCTGGAGGAAATTATTGCATGTGAGGGAAAAACTCAAGGGAAGTCAACCAGGCCCGGAAGCCCGGCTAACAACCTGAGGATAAAAAACCCTCGGTGAAAGGAACTCCCTTAATGAAAACATCCCAAGGTACCTGACCTAACTATGACTCATGCCGACTCATTACATTATTAACCCACGCAGGGGTGTGGAAATTTCGTTTACAAAATTTAGTGCTGGGACATTAGATGCCCAAGTAGAACCAATACATGTCAGGGACATAGATAAAATACTTCATGGTACATGAGTTGACCCCTAGCTGAATAGGCGGTCAACAAGCCTTCTTCTTCAACAGTTTCAGTGGTATCTGCTTCTATATTCTGCAGGTGACCGAAATCTTCCTCCTCTTCATTGTCTAAAGTAACCTCAATGTAGTGGGCCTTGCCTCTGCCCATGCATTTGTGTGATAGATCCCAAGGCTCTTTGCATGTATAGCATAGCTGCTTTCTTCTTAGTTCCCTCCTTGTGTTCTCATCCATCCTACCTCTTCCCCTGTCAAACCCTCTTGGGTCTTTTGCTGCTGGATTCATTGGAGGTCTTTGGTCTATTCCTCCGGTGTTTAGAGGTGGTCTAGGCATAAACTTAGATTTCGCTGATGGGCCTAGATCTGTCGTCCTCCATATAGCATCCTGGAAGTTGGTAGGCTTGAAAGCCTTAACCCAACCCTTTAAGGGTTCCATCAACCCCTCTGTGAAAAGCATCATGAGCCTTGACTGTGACATGTCCTGTACCATGACTGGTAGCCTCTGAAACTCCTCAATATACACCTCAAGCGAACCTGTCTGTCTGAGTTGGGTGAGTTCCCTGAAATGGAGTTCTGGATCTCCCTGGTCAAACCTGTCAATGAGCTTCTGTGTAAACTCTGTGTATGCCACTATCTGATTGTGGCCAAGTGTAGATAACCCATGGTACCACCAATCATGAGCTTTTCCCTCCAAGTACATAGTGGCAAACTTGATGGCATCCATCTCCCTCATGGGGTTAAGCTGCAGGTAAGTATCCAGTTTTTGCACCCACACCTGTGCAATCATCTTGGGAGACCCATCTAAATAGGGAATCTCCATTTTTCCAACCCTGCGCTCTAACTCATAGTTGCTCCTGTGGTACGACCTGGGCTTGTCCCTGAGTTTGAACCCACAATACTGATCCAAAGTCATCTGTCTCTGGACTGTATGGCTCAATGAGTTGTATTCCCTGACATACTGTGCAAAACTATCCTCCCATTTCGTCTTGGAATTCTGGTTGTGTTTGTTCATCCAAAAACGAAGGTACATAGGGTCTATGAGTGGTCCTGCTGTGTGTCTGTCCCTATGGTGCACCTCCTCCATGTCTCTGCCCTTCAGTATGATGATAGGGAACATGATCTTGCTGATGATTATACCCTCCATGAGATCCACTAGCTTCTCTGTTAGCATAAGTTTCTGAACCCTTTCGTCCATGTGTCATCTGCATCAAAAGCTTTGATATCAGCTCTTGACTTTCACTTACCTTCCTCAAGGTCTCTGATATCTGGGCCTGTCCCCTACGTGCTGTCTCTTGGTTTTCCGGCAGGTGATTTACAAGGTCGCTCTCTGACAACTCTATGGAACGTTGCAAGTCCCTAGCAATGCCTGCTAGCATTTGTGGCTCGCTGTCCTCACCTGACCCTTCGATTTCGGCCTCTGCCTCACCTGTCTGCTTCCTTCTCCTGCCCATATAAATGCCACTGAACTTCTGCATGCGCTAACCCTCACAGGATGGGAGGATCAACGCTATGATACCACTGTAATGTTCTCAAGCCAATTTTTTTTTCTCTTGGAACACTAACTGCTCACTGATAGGTGTGTGTTTGCTTGCAGGTTTACTTCTGAGTTATGTCTTAGGGTTTACGATTCAGTTAACAAGCATAGATCTGAAGATATAACATTGGAATACAAGATATGACCAGTAACACAAGATATGGAACCAAATAGCATAGATCTGATCTTTATTGATATAATAAACAAGAATCTGATACAATAAGGATGCAGATTTGGAATAACATCAGATAGCTCCAATAGATAAAATATGAGCTGCTACAAAATGCTCCCGATAAGAAGATGCAAGCCTCCAAAGGCTGTGTTATCCACCAAGTTGCACTAGGATGGATTTCCAACGAGCCGCTAAAGATTGAACATTTTCATGTTCAAAATTCAGAGTTCAGAAATTCAGTCGGTCATAAAGACTGTTAGCGATAATTCTTGTCATGGGTTCGAGAGCATTCGGGTCTGCAAGTTGCACGAAATGCTTAAGCGCAGCACGGGAGAATTCCTGCTTTTTTTCCAAGTAGCAGGTCAAGCGAGCAGGCAAAGGGTCATCGGCAACATCCAAGGTCTTTTTGCGAAACAGATCAACGGTCGACGGGTAATTGCAGATTAACCGAGTCGCGTTAAGTATAGCGCTTAAAGTTTTAAGGAAGTCAACGGTTGGAATCCTTCAGGAGGCACTCGCGAAGTTACGAGGGCCGTTGATTGCAAGCAGTTCAAGCGTCGTGTTATTTCTTGAACTCGGGGACTCGGGAGTTCGCAGGGTAAAGACCCAAGTATTGGGTACTCAAGTCGCGAGGACGCGAGAAGCGAGAAGGTGGATAGCCGTTGGATCTGGATCGAGGAGAACCGTTGGATCCCCATGTGGGATCGCGTATCGGGGCCTCGCAAGAAGAGGCTCGAGAATTTGGGCGCGCGGATCGCGAGATTGCGAGAAGCGATATCCCGACAGCTGGAGGCAGTGGGGGCCATAGCAGAGTCGGCGAGTGGAATACAGGTGGCACGAAGCCTCGGAATCTCGCCGCAAGAAGTCCTGAAGTATGGGTGTTAGGATCCGCGAGACACGAAGTGCCGAAGGCATCCCGGACTTGGGCCCACAGTCTTGCCGAAGTGTTTTGAACCGTCCATCAAAGAGGGACACGTGGTGTGCGATTAAGCTCCATCGGCTCCTCGCCCCTCGCAACTTTGAAGAACGAGGACCAGCTCCTCCCAGCTGCGAGTCGCGAAGTACCGAGGGCGTCCAGAGCCTGGGCCCACAGCATTGCCGAGAAGATCTCAGCCATCCATCCAAAAGGGACACCTGGCAGCGAGTAGAGCCACCTCGACACTTCGCCCATCGTGACTCCAACATGCAAAGAGCAGCTCCGTTATTTTCCGATGCGCGAGGTGCCGAGAGAATCTTGGGCCCGGGCCCACGGCATCGCCGAAAGAAGTAAGGGCCGTCAGATCTAGAAGGACACGTGGTGCGCGATTGGGCTCCATCGCCTCCTCGCCTCTCGCAACTTTAAAGAAGAAGAACTAGCTCCTCCCAGCCACGAGACGCGAAGTGCCGAGGACGTCCAGGACCCGGGCCCGCAGTATCGCCGAAGTGTTTTGAACCATCCATCAAAGAGGGACACGTGGTGCGAGTAGAGCCATCTCAACGCCTCGCCCATCGCGACTCCAACACACAAAAAACAGCTCCATCATATCCCGAGACGCGAAGTGCCGAAGCTCCTGAGCATACCGTTTTGGCCACTCCCTGAGGAAGCAGTTAATGAGAATCAAGCGGGTGGTTGAAGCCTCTCTTCATTCATTAAGTGTGAAGTATGGAGGGTCTGGTAAGCGGTCCGCTCGAGAGGGTCCTGCGTACCCATTCTTTCAGAAAAGCCATGCCGAGTCCTCGACTAGCAGGAGGAAGTCTGAACACGGTAGCTCGACACTTAATGGCTCAGCTACTCCCCTTGCTGGAGCCACGCGCAGTTAAGATGGCGTCTGTCATAGGCACACGATCGTCTAGTCTGCATGCGCAGACTGTCAGAAGACATGCAAACGCAATGTTATTAATGCAGTATCTCGTTTTCGCTGCTGTGTTTTTGTTTTGAGTATTTAGGCGTTTTCGCCATTTTTTGTAAGCATCGATGGTTGAGCAGAGCTTCCGGTTGTGAAGTTTTAATAAAGCACTGTTATCTCTGGCTATGTATGAACTCTTGAGACTTCTTGCCTTATGGATGCCAGTTTCTTTCATATCTTTGTTTAAACTGTGTTAGAGAAGCTCGGAATTGGAGAATCCAGTCGAGTTGTAGCTGTCATAGGATGATGTAGAATTTGATCACTGCGACAGTTGCATCGTCTCTGACCAGTCTTTGTAATTTTCTTAACGCTGAACGACTTGGAATTGGAGAATCCAGTCAAGTCCCTTTTTCAGTATCTTGAAGCCCTGAACCAGAGGAACTCGCATTCGGGGTTTTTCTTCTACAAATTGCTGAAAGCCTGTTGCCCGAAGTAGTTTATTCACTCTTCTTATCAAGTCTTCCACCTGTTCACCCTTTAATCAACCCACTGATTGAAGTTAGATCAAGACCTCTTTTGTTTCATACACGCCGGACCCAGTCTCTGAGTTAGAGTGACATTTCCCCGAGTCTCTGTCCATTTGATCACCCATAAAAAAAACACTGTGACATAAAACTGATGGGCGTCGGGCTCTGCTCCTGCTAGCAATCCAGGAGTGACTTCCGTCGCCAACATTTTTGGCACCGTTGCCGGGGACGAAGTTGAAGATTTTCCCTGGGCAGAACGACAACGATCAACTGATTCTAAAGGTGCATCAGATATCAGAATTATCAAGATTGCTGCTGTGCACCTGGCGACTCCATTGTGACGACTCCGCTGGGGAGAACCTGCTCTATCAATTGTGGCTTTCAGAGGCAGTCACACGCGGTCTCATCCACAGCTGCCCCTAGCTACACCTGAAACTGATCCAGAGGTGGTTCTCAGAAAAGGAAAGGCCCCTGAAGAAGAAGCTTCCACCGCCGAAACAGGTAATCCGCCATCTCCTTTTGTAAAGACTCCTTTTTCTCCCCCTCAGTTTCTTGATAGACCTCCTTCAGAGGTTTCTCGTTTCTTGAATTTTGGGAGTGTTCCTGCCGAGTTTTCCCCTCCTGGTCTGGGACTAGAGGGAGGAACCCTTGTCACTCCTCTCTCCTTTAAAGTTGTTTATCGGCGAAGACCCGTGACTGCAGAGGATTTTCCCACTCCACTTCGGGACTCATTCCCAGTAGCCCCTTCACGAACTCCTTCTCCTCCGAGTTCTCCTCCACCTAATATTCCTATGGCCGGAGCAAATCCCCCTATGACCGAAATAGAGGTCATCATAGCCACTAGGTACGCTCCCCTTGTGCTACCACAGCCTCTCAATAACCTCCCGGTAGAAGGGTACCTTAAACAGTTGCCCAAGTTTACAGGCGAAGGGGGTATAACTGCTGAAGAGCACCTAGCAACCTTTTACACTTTCGCGGATGATAATGTTATCATGCACACAGACGTATGGATGAGAATTTTTGTCCATAGTCTCCAAGGGGAGGCTAGAAACTGGTTCAAGGCCCTGCCTCCTGGATCTATTGATGGGATCAGAGCTTTAGATAATGCCTTTTTGAGACAGTGGGGAGATAAAAAAGACTTCATGTATTACATGACAGAGTTTGGGTCGTTGAAGAGAAAGGAAGGAGAGTCTGTTTCTGACTTCTCCAAGAGATTTAATAAAATGTACAACAAAATTCCTGCTGAGATAAAACCCTCCGAAGCATCTACAAAGATCACTTACTCCAGCGCCTTCGATCCTGATTTCTGCCTACTGCTAAGAGAGAGGAGAGCTGCTACGCTGGCACACATGCAAGACGCAGCCGTGGAGGTAGAATCCAACATATTGGCCGTCAACCGACTCAGGAACGCCGGTGATAGAAATACATCAAAGAGCAGGCCTGAAGCTCCCTCGTCCAGTTCCTTTCCCCTGCCCCATCAGACAGATGAGACAACTAGAACGTTAAAATCGCTTGCTGCCAAGATAGAAAGGTTGGAATTAGAGGGGAAGCCCATGTATAGAAATCCCTAGAACACTGATAATAGAGGTTTCAGACGACCTGCTAACAATATGCCTCAGGTTTTCCCGAGGGAACAAAGGGGAAAATATAGAGATGATCAAAGGGTTCAAACCCCCCTCCAAAATAACCTAGTTGATCATGAGGGAAGAGAGGAGATAGACGAGTTTGGCCCTGAAATTCACTGTATTGAAGAGACTCCTCCTTTTCCCCACTTGACTCAGTCTGCATAT
>ML852117.1:0-28032 GCA_009831015.1 Picea engelmannii
GGTAACATAATCTGTGGAGACTAGCATGTAGTAATTATATCGAAATGGAGGATTAATAGGTTCTATGAAGTCTAGGGACAATTTCTCAAAAGGTTCCAACACCAATTGCATTTGTAAGGGAATATCGTCTGTCTGCACTAGTCATCTCATTCGTTGGAAATTATCGCATCTCCTCACATATTCCTTGGTGTTGTGGATGATAGTGGGTCAATAATACCCAATATTGAGTATCTTATATCCTTTTATTTGGCCTATAAATTTTCCTCTGTAGGGACCATTGTGGCATGCTCTTAATATGTCGCAAATGTCTTCTTCCCTCATGAAGTGCCTAATAACAAAGTGTGGTCTTGTATAGAAGAGACATAATTCAATCCAAGAATATTGGACACTTTGTTTTACAACCTTGTACCACTCTTTTGGTGATAGATGAGGAATGCATTTTCCTATAGAGAAGTCATTATCAATATATGCATTCCAAGGCTTGTTAGTGGATATTGTGAATAAATGCTCATCAGGAAAAATGTCTTTCACTGGCAGGGGGTTTTGTCTATTTTTAGTCTAGAGAGAAAATAAGCCACCACATTTTCCTTGCCTTCCTCTCCATAATGGTCACATCAAATTATTTCAAAAAAAAAATCCACCTAGTCACTCTAGCATTAGTGATGGGTTTGTTCATTATATATTTAATTTTTGAGTGACCTGTGTGTAAAATTATAGAATGTCCTATTACACAGTGCCAAAATTTATCGATGGCATAGATTACAATAAGGAATTATTTATTTGTTACTGTATAGTTTAATTTTGTCATCACGAGATTATTGTTGATAAAGTAGATGACATGTGGTCCTTGATTCTCCTGTTTTCCCAGCATGGCCTCAATGGATGTGTTTGACACAACTATTGATATGTGGAATGGTAGCAACCAATATAACCCTTGTAAAACAAGTGTTGTTGTTAATATATTTTTTTATTCTTCAAAGGCATCCTGGAATTTATTTCTCCAATATAACATCACATTCTTTGTTATTGATAGAAAGAGGCAACATGGAATCCTATAAAAATTATTGATGAAGCGCCTATAATACCTAGTTTTTCCCAAGATACTCCTCACCTCCTTTTGAGTAGTTAGAGGCAAAAGATCAAGTATTTCTTGTATCTTTGTTGGTTCCACCTGTATTCCAGTAGGGGATATATAATCCATTAAGACGATGCCTTGCATCGTCATCATAACATTTTTTTCATTATTGAGGGCTACATTAGTCTCTATATACATTTTTAGCACATTTTCCAAATTGGTGAGGGAATTTGTGAAGGTGTCAATGTAGATAGAGAAGTCATCCAAGTACACCTCCATGTTGTCATGTATTAAATAAGAAAATATGTCGAGTGCGATCCTATGGAAAAATGTTGGGGGGTTACATAACAAAAATGGTAAAACCCTATATGTGAATGTCCCTTAAGGACAAGTAAAGGTGGTATTTTATTTGTCTTCTAGGGAAGTCTAAACCCGGTTGCACCCAGTAAATCCATCAAGGAATGAAAAGTGATTCTTCCCCACAATTGTGTCTAGAACTTGGTTAATAAAGGGAAATGGGAAGTGGTATTTGTGAGTGGATTTATTCAATTCCCTATAATCGATGAAAATTATCCATTTTCCATTTTTCTTGGGGACTATAAAAAGAGGAGTAACCCAATGGATATCATAGATGGGGTAAATGAAGCCTACAAAGAGTAGTTTTTGTAGCTCTTCCTTCACAATTTCTTTCAGTGTGAGGTTCATCCTTCACTACAAATGGAATATAGGCATACACCCTTCCTTGATGTATATGTTGTGGGTACATAAATCTAGATGAATTCCCTTCATGTCCATATAATCCCAAGAAAAGGACTCATTATTTCTCTTTAAAACTTCGATGAGTTACTTATTTTTTGGTTGAGATAGTTTTTGGTTAATGTTTAGGAATTTTCCTAGATGGATCTCTACTAGCTCAGAGAGAGAACTAATTTTCTTGATAGTAGGGTATTCAGTTGGCTCATGATGTGCATTATTGGGAGAAAGGTTTTCTTGCACCCCCTAAACTAAAATTTGTTCCAAATGGCACTCATAAGATGATGGGGAAGTGACTAAGATGTCACTAATTTTTTCACCTTTTGTTTTAACCTTGATGGCGAGCTATTGGTATATCATGAGAACCTCCTGAGATACCTTGTCATCATCATTTTCTTAATCTTCCACCCATATTGGGGATTCTCTTTCAACATTTGGTTTGTAAATATGGTATAGAGTAAGTTGTTTCTTTGATACATTGTGGGAAATTGTCATGCTTCCTGACCTGCAACCGATATAGGCATCGATAGGTAATAGCCACAATCATCCTAGAATAAAAGGATAACCACCTATTGATATCAATTCCCGCTTCCAAAATTTCCCTCCCCTTTTCTATTTTCCCATCTTTTTTTTTCCCCTTCTTTTCCCTCTTCTATACTTACCCTTTTTTTTTCCCTTTTCTTTTTTCCTTCTATTTTTCCTTTCTAGTTCTTATACTTATTCATTTTTCCAAAACGTTGGGTTCGTGGGTTCCCATGTTGGTAGACTTATGTATCCTCATCTCCATCCACACCCTCACATCACAAGTTCTATCGACTGCCACATTATCCTATACTTATCCATTTTTTGCAGTCGCAGGTTCCCAGGTTGGCGGGGTCAAGCTTTCATATCCCATGTTTTGTGATCTACATTTTGCATCCAAAAGATCTGAAATATACATTTCAACCATTGGACCCCCCCAACTCCTAAGTATCTCATCTGTCCTTTGTTAAGTCCGACCGACCGCATTACAACACCTGGTCATTTTTTGACCTTTTGCAGGTGTTGGTTCGTGGGTTCTTAGGTTCCCAGGTTCATAAAAATCTTAAATCCTATTTCACTCTCATCCGTCTCCTCCACATTCGTGATTTTCCCAATAATAATTTAGTATTATTTAATGCTAACAACTCATCATGCAGGTTCTGTAAATATTTTCATTAATAAGCAAAGGGCTCAAGGATATCTCCTATTATAACACATTAAACCAAGATGTGCAGAGGATTATATTATCAAGAATTCATTCTAAACATTATTTGGAGTAAAGGAACATTTTTTTCAACTTATGGAAGCAACTCGAAAATAATTCTATGGAGATACATTGAACGTTTTTGGGCATGAGGATCAAAAATTTCATTGGTCTAGAGCATATTCTTACTACTCATCCCCTTCTTCCCAGAAGGAAGTAATCTAAACGTTTGGAATCACTCGTGCAGGCCGCATCCCAGAAGTTTTTGAATGTAAGGAGTTGGTTTCCGGGTGCATCAAGAGATATATTCCAAGCCCAAGGATCATTTAATTGTGATACCATTCCCCTTTCTCTCTGTCGCCTAAGATATTTTGAAATATGTTGAGACTTCTCGATCCAACACTTACCTTAAAGGGTGAATATTGCGGATAATTATTAATGAATCATGAAAATGGGTTGGACCTCTTACATGAGTTACTAGAGAACTCAACTGTCACCCTCGAATACATCATGAGATTGCAGGTTGGCTCATTTAAAAATCCCTTCCAGGAAAATGCTTGGCTTTTCATGAGGGTAACATGACAATAAACTACAACCAACATTTCCTACATGAATCTTTACATTTTATACTTTACGGTCAAGGAACGGGTAATTTTCAATTGGGAAAAGTTGATTTTCATTGAAATATCTTCCCAATTTTCACAATACAAAAAGGAGAATAAATTATCTATGTCCTATTATTTGGTTTTCACAATAGCACATTGTTGTCAGTATAGGAGATAATCTGTGTGTAAGAAGGTAAAATATGAATTCGACCTGGTAACCTTCTGGTATCAAACATTATGGAGGCACAAACCCTCCCATCATTTTTATGAAGTTTTTAGTTACTTTGTCTCATTTTTTAAAGGTTTTCTATTTGGAAAGGACACCCCCTAGATATCTGAATAGGAGAGTAAGTTTATGGATAGGAAGGGGACACTGGAACAAATGGAGAATTACAATGTAATAAGGATTTTCTATTCCAAGGAAAATCCTTCCTTGCCTCCATGCCACATATCTGACAAAATGTTTTTTATTGAAGTAGAAAGGTAGTACAGGTATTGGTTGCATTTTTTCCATGAAAAGAGAAAAAATCAATTCATTCCTCTGCCTTGGAAAGTTGGGGATTTCATATTCAAAAATATGAATAAAATTAATGAATTTTCATGCCACTTCCACAACCTGAATCTAAGATATGTTGAATGGATAAAAGGGTTCGACCCTATCATAGTTTTTGTAGAACATCTATTGGAAATTGGCTTCAAAAATTCTTTTATTAATACTATTCTAAATGAAGACATAAATAATGACTTGGGCACTCCTTCTCATGGCACTGGTGACCTGAAAACAATAGTCAACACCAATGAGTCATACAAATAGAAAGGAAAAGGTCTCGGCGAGAGTTCCAAATCGTCAACTCTCACTCCAAAAATTTCAACATATCAGAGAAGTGCTCCAATGACCCAACCAATTAGAAAGTTACCCACATTTATTCAGGCGGGGGAGGACATAAGAACCCTCCTTTGAGAAAAATTGAAAGCTCCCATAAAATTCCATTGAGGAATAAAAGAAAAAAAATTGTGCAAGAAGAGGAAGAACCTCGAGTCAAAAGTGACATCCACGACTTATCCCTTGAGGATATGGAAATCGAGATTGATATTGAAAAATTGTTCCCCAACGCTAATCAACTAGGGGAAATGGCTCAATAAAATCCTCTAATGGAAATAATTGAGAGCAAGACCTTCGATGAAGAAGATTCTTTTGTATTTCAGAACGTTGTTTTTTACAGTGAGTTTAAAAATTTAATTATTGAGAAAATAGATGTAAAGAATAAAAAGTGGAAATATCATTCATAGGTTAACCTACAGAACATGCGGCCTTCCCAAATTTCCCAAATTCACCAAGCAACTGGAGATGATATAGACTATTCTACTGGAGGCCTTGAAACATAGAACACCAAGTTAAAGGAAAGAATCAAATAATTGGAAGAATCTTTAATGCCTCTTCTAGGAATTTCTAGTCCTTTAAAAATGATTGGGCCTACCACACCTGCAACAAAATTAGAAGTATCTTCAAGCCTACTCACATCAGCCAGGGGCCATGTGGAGAAGAACATTAAGAAAAGAATGGAACTCATTATAGAGGCTTGGGAGATGTCAAAGAACATGGTTTCTTTTGGAACGAGGGCACATGCCTTCCATGAACATTTGCAAGAGGATTTGAAAAATTAAAAAGTTTTTTACCTTGACGCAGTCATACCCTTCAGTTTTAAGGTTAACAATATGAAAGAGTTGAGAAGAAGAGAGGAGGATCTGCCTTCTTTGAACTAGATAAAACAATTGAACACATGCTGGAAGGAAAAGGTTAAAAACTTGAATATCATTGTCCAAGCATGTGACCAAGATGTATTAAATAAGGAAGAACTATTCAAGAGGTTGACTGAGATAGGCCTAGATGGAAGAACCAATGAGGTATAAGGCCCCAAATTTATCCTCAACTCATTTTTCCTAACCAATCAATCCTTTGACAAACAAGTTGATATCTTTAAAGGGTTATCATTTGAAAAGTGCTATGGCATTCTTGAGTATACTGAATATGATGTAGACAACAGGCTAGTGGATTATTCAGTAAAAAAAAAATATATTGAATAGTGTTTCCATTGATATAAGGGACTTGAAGGGTGATATATTCAATATAAAAATCCAGCATGAAATCAACGTGGCACCAATGAGAAGCTACATCGAAGAGTGTTTTAAAAAATCTATCGACAAACTGACCAATGAAGGGAAAAAGGAAATTGAGACGGTTCCTATAATCATTGATGAAAGAAATAAAAGGACATCATAAAGTAAGTTACAAAGAGAGAGATACCATCATAGTAAGTTCATACTGATCAAATCTTTTTTTCTTTATCAATTCCTTCATACAGTTACTCCACCTCTTTAAATAGAAAGGTTTAACCTTACACTGATAATTTCCTTTTTCTTCTTACCAGGTCTTGTTGTCTTCCACCACCTAATTTATTCCTTCTAAAAAATTCTTTCTTATATATATTTTCTTTATGGTTTGCACGAGCCCCAATCCTAGTCTTCATGAAAAACACATTTAAATTTCGAAGAATATGTAATAAACTATATATTTTTTAGAAATTTGAAGAGAGCTATTTTGGGAACAATCTTGACTATACTTTGTAACCTAGTTTTATGAATATAAAGTATTTGAGGTTGATCTATCATTATCTTTATTTGAGTTTCCCATGTATCACTCTGTCAAACCTCTCTTATGCATGCATATCATTTCCTTTTATTTTTATGTGATCATAAATATTTAGCCAAACTATGATGGATGTGAGGAAATTTTCCTTATTTACTTTAAATGTATGAATGCGTGTGGTTCGTGGTCCATTCTCAAGAAATTTCCTTAAAAGAAAATAAAAAAAAAAACATTTTTTGTTTTTTTTGCATATTTACTTTTTCTAAAATTACCATGGTGGACTTCTATAAAGTCCCACATTCTAAAGACATAGAGTCCCATGAAAACCATAACAGAGGAGTACCACCTCTATACAAATGCAGGGGGATCTATATCCTCATAAGGTTGCTGTTCCAGTCTTAATGGATTCAAACATCAACACCTCCTGAGGAATACTTGGGTTGGATGACTATGAATTTGGATGGATGTTCCCAATAGTCTACTGAGATAATGACATCTTATATAATTCTGCTAGGTTTAATGGAGGATCTATATGCTAATTACAACACTGTGGGAGTTTGTTAAAGATTGACCAACCCCAAGGATTCCATATTTTCTCAGGTCATGACATTGATTGTTGCACCAAGGTCAATTAGGGTATAGGGAATAAATTTTTTATTGATATGGAAGTTTACTAATGGTTTTCCCAGATCATAGTATTTGGTTGTACTCACTTTTCCTAGCATTAAGTCTTCCAATTTTCCTATGGCATGGACAGTTTGGGGGTGTTTCATTTTTCTCCTAGGTTTTCAAAGACCTAATTTCCTTATATCCTTGGAGTATATTGGGACATATTTGATATTCTCTAAAAGAGGGATTCATATGCAAACTTTTTTAACTTCTCCTATGATGTCAAATTCTAGATGTGTGGGTTTCTTTTCTAGGTTTAATCGCTTAGGATATGGAGGGACCAATGGCACTTTATTAATTTGGTTGGGATTTGTCTCGGGAGGTTTCTCTTGTGGAGGCTCCTACTTTGGGTTGTCCTCTTGGTAATATTCAATGGTAACCTCAATATTTTGGTTATTTAAGAGCTTCTGTGATCTTAAGTGTATATCTTGGAACTTTACAAGAGTACTTCAATATGAAGGAAGGTTTTGAATCTAGCAGCACATGTTGGATGGGTAGGTCGATTTTTTGGGTTAGAGAGTGCTTGTGCAAGGAGTTGTGGTCAAGGGGGAGAAATATTGGGTTTTTATGGTTGTGTCTATGGTGGTGGTAAGGTTTGCATGACTTGTTGGGGCCAAGTTTGTTGTGTTCCTCAAAAAGGATGGTTCTTCCACCTTGTTTCCATGGGTGTTTTGGAGAAGGAGAGAGAATCCATTGGGGATTTGGTGCATAGAACTACTAAGTGGGATACTATGTTGAATAATTAAGACCATAAGGATTGAAATATTGAGATTATTTTGGGTTCACACCTGAGGGATGGGGTTTCCATGGTCTCGTTTTCATGATAAGACACATCTTCTCAGCTTCCCCATTTGTTTCTTGGTAATCTTCGTTCAATATCAGCAGGGATGGAAATTTAAATGTAGGATGATCCTATTCACATATCTCATAGATTTATATCTGATCCAATTGGCATGCTCTTTTTGGGTGTTTCTTCTTACACCTTGGGAATAATATTTCCAAAGCATTCTCTACCTCTTTTTTTTGCCTCTATAGTTGTAGTGTGTCCTGTTGTGAACTTAGGGAGCTGAGTATTTTTGTATTGAATTCTTCTAGTATATTCTTGATCTCAACTGTAGTGACCCCTCCACTACTTATATGTTTGTATCTTGTCATCATATCTCATGTTTCGTTACCAATGTATGAGGTACCACAAGCATACCTCTAGCATAGATCACAAATACTTTCACAGGGGAGCCAAGATACATCTCCTCCACTCATCAAGTTGAGGAGATAAATGCATTATTCCCTCACTCCCTTTAATAATAATAATACCTTGAGAGTATCCTCGCTTAATGAGTGTTTCCTTTCCCACTACATATTATATTGGAATAATTCTAGATAGTCTTGTAATATTTCCTCTTCCTGTTACTGGATTTCCCCCCTATGACCTTGGGTCGTGTCACAACAGAGAAATGCCACATGTAAAAGATAGAACCTACCCTCACACACAACAATGCTATAAGAAAATAACTACTTTGAGGACAGAAAGAGAGAAGGAGAGAAGGAGATAATGAGAGGCCTCACACCTTGCATCCTATGTATGATGTGAATCCTCACTCTCCACCTTTGATTTACCCCTGATCTTCACTGATATAAACTTGCAAAAGGAGATCAAGTCCTTACTGCACCAAGGTAGTTATGAGTTCAAATCATACATATAATGTGAAAAAATTAAAGTATATGACACAATATAACATATAGAAATAACTTAAATCAATTTACACATGCATGGAGGGAAAGAGAACTCTTATATTAAAAACAATATAAGTAGGTAGTTACAACCTAACTCTAACCATTGGCACTGCCTTGAAGCCAACCGTGAAGGTTCCTCCACTGGTCCTTCAAGCATCAACTCAGAAATATGGCCCTTCCTCGGATGAACCAAAAGGGATAGGAACACACTGTATGGTCATATAAGAGAGAAGAAGGAGTACTGGAAAAAAAGATCTAGATCAGGTGGATGTTACTTAGAGGATCAAGGAAAATAGAGAAGCTTGCCAATTCATCATCATAATATTGCACCTAGTTTCTCCTCCTCATCCATTCCCTCATAGGATACTTTATACCATCCTCAATGGGTTAATATGGTTGAATTATATTGATTACAAGCCAAGGGGAGTTTGAGAATGAGCCCAACCAAAAACACTCCTTTAAATGTGGAATATTTTTATTTTTTCATTTTTTTAGGGCATTTGCAAATTGCAAAATAGAAAGGTGTGGATATATGTGGTTTGCACATGGGTGACCTACGAATGGAAACAACAATGTTGTTTTTTAGATGAGTTTTATGAAGCAAGATGTGATTTCAGTTTGCAAGTTAGGGAAAAGGACTAAACCATCTCACATATTCAATTGATGTGGTAATTTATGGTATAACACTTCCCTCTGAGTCATAAAAAATATTTCATCCTCTCTGTCCCTGTCCTTGCAGTAATATTGATATTTCTTGATGAATTTTTATCTCATTTGTTCCCATGAGCTAATACTATCTCTTTCCATCCCCATAAACCATTTCAGAGTGGCTCCCTTGAGGGTGGCAGGGAAGAGTTTCAACTTTTGAGTATCATGAACATAGTCGTAGCTTCAACATAGGACATCGAACTTGAAAAAGAAATTTTTTGGGTATTTACTAGAAGATCTATTGAAGATGGGAAAGGAGGAGTGAGGAATGTTTTCATCTTTGTATCACTTCCATCTTCTTGGATGGGGAATTTAAGAGTGGAAACCTCCTCCTTGAATTCATATTTGTCGGCTTCTTCTACCATTTTGTGGAACTTGTCTTCAAAATGCTCCTCAGACGATGTGATTGGCCCTTGGATTTCTTGCTTTGGGTAGTATTTGTTGAAATAGTGAGGGGCGGGACTAAATTGGTATGAGAAGAATTAGTAATTTTTAATCACAATATAAAGCCTCCATTAAATATCATGGGCATTCAAAACACCATAATTCAATGCATAGACAAAGTGCACATGAATTTTATGTGGAAACCAAATGCGGTAAAAAACCATGGAATGCTTATCATAGTTATCATAGAGTACATTCATTGGAAGCACCGACTTCCTGTTTCTATGGATACAAATGGAACGAGGCTCCAACCCCCTATTTACATCCTACAACCTGAAGGAAGCTCCAACTCCCTAATTTATCCCACTCCAACCAAAAGGAGGATACAACCCCCTTTCCTTGCCCCGTTCAACCATGTTGAAATATAAATGTAGACCAATACTTCACTACCTTTGTCATTGATAACTTGTTGTTGTTGATGACTCTGATATTTTTGTTGCTACTATTGATATCAATATCTCATCAATACTGCAATCATACACACCTCATACCAATATTCATAAGAGAATTATCCAAATCAATTATTATGAATAATTAAGACATACCTATTTATGATTTCATCATAATACTCACCCTAACAAACACAGGAAGATATACCTTTAATACTGTAGCTAACCTAAGTTTTATATCCCTAATCTTCATAAATTTTTCTCATAGGTCCATGACTCTATGCATTATGTTCCCACGGGCATCCATGTTTTTCCTCACTGTAGCCCACATATGTCCTTTTTTTTCATGTTCAAAGCCGTAGATTTAATCAAACAATTTTTTTTCAAACCTCTTCTTCATACTCTCACCTCTTGCAAGCTTCTTACTTCACTAGAATTATATTTCTTTGACTCACTACCTCATATCTCCAACCTGTATACTCAGAAGTGATTCACAAAAGTGATTTTCCAATTAACTCTTCTCTGTGTTTTAATGAGGATCTCATGATGACATGCAACTGACGTGCAACTCATGATGACATGCAACTCTCATGCTACTCACATGAAACTTGTTAACTTTTGTTTACAACTACTTTGACATGCAACTGACATGCAACTTGTTAACCAATTTTTATAGTTGTTGACTTCCTATTCAATGGTTGACATCAATTACAACCAATATTTCAACAATTCAATGACAACTAATCTTTCGAAAATTAATAAAACTTTCAAAAATCTCCCCCTTCAATTTAAATTTCGACAATTCATTAATATTTGAATAATTAATCTTTCAATCAATTAATCCTTCAACAATATCCCCCTTTGGCATTCATGGAAATAATTAGAAACAACACTCCTGATGTTCATGTTGTCTCCCCATGTCTTTGTGCCTCTTCTCTTCCTTTCCATGCCTTTGTTTTTCTCTCCCCCTTTGACATCAATGGAAAGGGATGAATTATCCTTGGGGATGCTCCCCTATATGTAAGCCTCTTTTTCATGGTGCTTCCTCATGTACATCTATGATAAAAAGGAATTCAAAAATCATTCAAGTCTTTCAAAAAGAATTCATTGTGGGGCTGGAAATACTCCAACTTTTTGTTGAATATACTCAAAATTATCCCTCAGAAGAGGTTTGTTGAAGATATTTGCATTCTGTTCTTTTGTCCCAACATACTCAACCTTGATGTTATTCTATATAACATGTTCCCATAGTATTTGAAACTTGATTGGAATGTGTTTCATATTGGAATGCATCACTCTATTATTAGATATACTTATAGCACTAGTATTATCACATAATATTGGAATAGGCTCGTCATATTCTAGTTGTATGTCCTACAAAGTTTTCTTCATCTAGAGAAAATATGCACAACATGTTGCTACTGCAATATACTATGCTTTGGTGTGGACAACGATACTGAAGACTATTTCTTTCTCAGACAGGATACCAAAAAATAACCCAAGTAGAAGGCTTCTTCACTTGTGCTTCTTCTATAATCAAAACTTCCTTTCCAATCAACATATATGTATGCAACTATTTATATATCATTCCCTTTCAGATACCATAATCCATAGTATTTTATTCCTTTGAGATATCTAAATATTCTCTTTACTTCCATAACATGTGTTTCCTTCAATGTTTCTTGAAATATTGTAACCTATTCAATTGCTTGCATCACATTCGGTCTTGATGTTGTTACATAAAGTAAACTCCCAATCATTGACCTTTAGAGTCTCTGATTTGCATCCTTGGATATATCATCTTTTCTCAATTTGCAATTGGTCTGCATGGGAGTACTTACGGGCTTGCAATCTACCATTCCAAACTTATTTAGCATTTCTTTGATATACTTGGTCTGGGAGATGAAAATACATGTATCTTGCTGACATATGCGGAGTCCCAAAAATAAATATAACTCACCAATTAATGACATTTCTAATTCATTCTACATGTCTTTAGGAAATTTGTGACTCATCTTGTCATCATCACTTCCAAAAATAATGTCATCAACATAAAATTCAATTATCAACATAGTTCATTGATTTACCTTTATATAGAGATTGTTGTATATATGGCCTTTCTTGAACCCTTGTTGTTGTAGATACCTATCCAATCTTGAATACTATGTTGTGGGGGCTTGTTTGAGTCGATACAGTTCCTTGTTTAATCTGCAAACATAATCTTCCTTTTTTGACAACATAAATCCTTCTGGTTGTTCGATGTATAATTCCTCTTCTATTTATCCATTTAGGATGGATGATTTTACATCCATTTGATATACTTTGATTTTCTTCGAACATGCATAAGACAATATCAGTCTAACTATTTCTATTCTGGAAACTAGGGAAAATGTTTCTTCAAAATCTAGTCCTTCGAGTTGAGCATATCCCTTGCATACTAACCTTGATTTATTCCTGGTTACCTATCCATCCTCATTCAACCTATATTTCAATAGCCATTTTGTTCCAATGATGTTCTTATATTTATGCCTTGTAACAAGTTCCCATGTTTCATTCTTCTCTATTTGATCTAGTTCTGCTTCCCATAGCTTTTATCCAGTGTACATCAATTCTGTCTTCTTCAAAAATGTTGGGTTCAACTGTGAAAATAGTGCTAGTTTTTTTTGTTTTGGTGATCATAATTTTATTTAGGTTTCAACTCCTGTATATTTATTCCCAATGATTTTTTCTGATGGATGATTTTTCTACACTTGATGGCAAGGAGTTTTGGGAGATATCTGAATATTTTGCTGGTCATCTTCCTCTTGCTATACTTCTGGATGTTCTTCTTCTTCTTCTTCTTCTACTTCTTCTTTCAAATCCTCTTCTCCTTCCTAAATTTTTGAGTATTTTCTTTCTTCTTTGAGATTTCATATACTTGTCTTGTCAATATTGAGTCTCATATTGAAAAACTTGTATGCCTTTCTTTTTCTTGAGTACACAAAAAATATTCCTTTGTCAACTCGGGAGTCAAATTTTCCAATCCTGTCATCTTCTCTTTTGATATATCACTTGCTTCCAAATACTCTAAAATTCTTCACATTTGTCGGTATTCCTTTCAATGGAATTTCCATATCTCGTAGGATCCCTATCATTGTTACTTATGAGCATTACTCCATTCAAGATATGAAATATTGTATGTACTTCTTGTGCCCAAAATATTTCACCCAACTTGGAATATTTGAACAAGGTTCTGTCCATTTCATGCACTGTCTTGTTCTTTCTTTCAGTAACTCCATTTTGTTGAGGTGCCCTCATTGTTGAGAATTTCCTTTTTATCTCATGTTCACCACAAGAATCCAAGAATTATTTTGTTGTAAACTCTCCACCATTTTCTGATCTCAAACATTTTATTTTCATGTTTGTCTTTGTTTCAACCATCTCTTTGTATATCTTGAAGTGCTCAAATGATTTTGACTTCTTCCAGAGAAAGAAAACCACAACCATTCTTATGTAGTCATCAATCAGAAGCATGAAGTATTTCTCACCTTTTAATCCCTTTGTTCTCGTTGGTCCACATAGATCGATATATACAATATCTAATAGTTTTCTTGTTGAGTACTCCTTTGATTTTAACTTGATCTTGGTTTGTTTTCCCTGTAGACAATGCTTACATAGAGTATTCGTTGGCTTTGAAATTCCAGGAATTTATTTTACTTCCTTCTTTCTGTTGATTTTGACAAGATTTTCAAAGTGCATGTGACCCATGCTTCTGTGCCAAATCCAAATTTCATTTTCCTTCCCTAAACAACAACTTTCTTTTCCAATTTAATTCAAAACATATATGTTGTTTGAATTCCTCATCGATGTTTCCACTAACTTTCTTGATCCTTGTTTTCTAATTTCACATTTATCTATGTCAAACTGAAGTGTGTGTACTTGGTCGCATATTTGACTTACACTCAACATATGTTTCTTCATATCTTCAACCAATGGAACATTTTCTTCCATGGAATCTTTGTTTCCAAGTTTAATTGTGCCTCTACCTACAATCTTTGTTGAATGATTATTTCCAAATCAAACTGATCCATCTCTTTCTTTATTCAGTGTTAGAAACATGTTCATGTCACTTGTCATATTCTTTGAACAACCACTGTCAACATACCAATCATGTTTCCTGTGTTGGGCTTGTATAGAAAGAGAGCATTGATTCTTCTTTATTTTCCATATCTCTTGTGGTTTTGATATCTGACTGTTAATGTTCTACTTTGATTCCCTGGGTGGAATAGTCAATCTACAATTTTTCTCTATGTGACCAAAATTGTTACATTTCTAGCATTCTACTTAATTTCTCAATGAACAAAAGGTATTTTGGTTTATGTTTTATGATTCATAATATCTTCTAGGATAAATTTCATTTAAGTACCCTAAATTGTTGCTTATGTTCTTGGCATTGTCTCTTTAGTTTACAACTTTATGTCCAAAATTAGCACAACTAAATCAATGACCATAAAAGAATATTTGATACCTAGGAATATATGATATTCTTTATGATGCATTCCTTCTGAATTCACCTTCTTGAGTCTTCTTTATTTCTAGAATTTTTTTCTTTGGGGGATTGCATTCTTCCTTCTTGAATGAATCTGTGACAATATTTGCATAGTTTATTTTTCTTGTTTCCTGTTTCATTGTCTTGGAGATCGATAATTTCTTGTTATGTACTTGATTGTATCCTAGTCTGGATCTGTCATTGGATGGTATTTGATTGTTGATGATTTGATCCAACATTCTGGTTCTCTTCGATAACACATATTTCTTCTGAAGATCATTCCTCAAAGAGACTCTTTTTGCTTCCAAGCTTCCAATCGTTCTCTCCTTTTCTTATAAATGAATTCTAATCACTTCCTCAATTCTTTTTTCTTCTTATATTTGAATTTTTAGACTCATGATCATCTTCTATAGTTTTTTAAAATTGGAATTCTGAGATCCCTCTTTCATTTTAAACTCTTCCTTCAGTGACTTGTTTTTCTTTCTTTCTCAAGTTCTTCTAATACACTAATTAGCTCTTATCTGAGATTAGATTCACCTTCTTATTCAAAATCATATTCTACTACTATGAATATTACTCTTTATGAATCGATGTCACTGCCATTATCCTTATCATTTGATGAGGATTTGTCCTTCTTTGAGTAGAAAATTTTCTTGAATAATTTTTTTTCGTTTCGTCTCTTGTTTCCCTTTTGATATTTATTTTCCATTTTAGAAGCTTCTTCTTCATCACTCTATTTATTATTTTATAAGAAAAATGACCAATACCACCACAATTAAAACATTTCAATGGAAACATACCTTGTATACTTGTCAGTTCCTTTCTTTAATTTCCTTACAAAGTTATCCATATCTTCATCTTCGTCTGAATCATCACTACAACTACAAATTGGTTTTGAATTTTTCTCGTGCTTATTATTTGTCTTTATTGGATCCCTTGAAAGTTGTTTCCTTTGTGACTTGGTTCTCCTATTCTATTCTTATTTCATAGGTTGTAAATATTCCATGTATCTCGTCCGTGCTCAATGTATCGATATCTTCTCTTTCTTCTAGGGATTATATTTTAGGATAAAATATCATAGGAAGAGACATCAACACCTTTTGAACAACCACTGAGTCATGAATTTCCATTTCCAATCCTTTAATAGTGTTAACTATTTCATCAACTCGCAGAAGGTAGGATACAATGTATTCATCTTCCTTCATCTTCAAATGTTCAAACTTAGCTCTGAAAATTTGAAGCTTAGCTCCCTTAACCTTGGCACCACCTTCATAAATATTTTTGATTTTATCCCAAAGTTCCTTTGCATTATCATAATGCATAAAATTGACAAATATTCAATCAACTAGACTACTCAAAATAGTACCTTTAGTCTTTGAGTTTTTTTCGTTGAGTTTCTTTCCATATCTATCTTTTGGGGGAGTGGCCAGCATTGTATACCCATATACTACTGATTACCAAACATCAAATCCATGGGCTTGTAAAAATGTTTTCATCCTCTTATTCCAGAAGGTATAGTTCTGACTGTCAAACACTAGTTCTTTGGTCTTAGCATATTCCATGATCTCCTTCCAGTGGTTAGAATGCTTCTTGAAGGACCTTCTCTGATACCACTTGTTGAAATAATGACAGGGGAGTGAATCAATATTAGCACAATTAGTAATTTTAAATCACAATATAAAATCTCCAATAAATATCATGAGCATTCAAAACACCATAATTCAATGCATAGATAAAGTACAACAAAAGTTTATGTGGAAACCCAATGTGGGAAAAAACCATGAAATTCTTTTCTTATTTATCAAAGAGTACATTCATTGGAAACACCAACTTCCTATTTCTACAGCTACAAATGGAAGGAGGCTCCAACCCCCTATTTACAAGATACAAATATAAGTAATCTCTAACTCCCTAATTTATCTGGCTCCAATCAGAAGGAGACTACAACCCCCTTTCATTGCCCCATCCAACCACCCTAAAATATAAATGTAGACCAATATGTCACTACCTCTGTCACTAATAACCTATTGCTACTGTTGTGTATGATATTTCTCTTGCTGCTAATGATATCAATATCTCATTAAGACTGCAATCACACACACCTCATACCAAGATTCATAAGAGAATTCTCCAAATCCATGCTTATACGTCATTAAGACATACCTATTTATGATTTCTTCAGAATACTCACCCTAACACACACAAGAAGACATACCTTCAATCCTATAGCTGACCTAATTTTTAGATCCCTAATCTTAAAAAATGTTCTTCACGGGTCTGTGACCCTATACACTATTTGCTGATAGGTATCCATGTTTTTAATCACTGTAGCCCGCGGATGTCTGCACTTTTCCTCCTAAAAGACACACATTTACTCAAACAATATATGTCTAAAACCTCTTCTCCATACTCTTCGATCCTACAAAAGTTTTACTTCACTTTACTTCTCTTCCTTCTATTCACTGCCTTAGATCTCCAACTTGTATACTCACAAGTGATTCAGATAAGTTATTTTTGAATTGACTCTTCTTTGTGTTTTACTGAGGATCGCATCACGACATGCAACTAACATGCACCACATGATGACATGCAACTCTCTTGCAACTCACATGCAACTTATTAGATTTTTCCTTACAACTACTTTGACATGCAACTGACATACAGTTTGTTAACCAATGTTTATAGTTTTCAACTTCTTGTTTAAGTGTTGACATCAATGAAAACAAATCTTTCAATAATTCAATGAAAATTAATTATTTTTTCAACAATCTCCCCCTTCAATTAAAATTTCGACAATTAATTAATCTTTCAATAATTAATATTTCAGTCAAATAAAATTTCAATAGTAATAACCATATTCTTTTTTAGTTCTTCCCTGAGGAAAACTGTATCCATCTTGATCGAAGGATGATGCTTCTGGAGGAGTGAATATATGGTCTTCCTATGAGTTTGTAGGTCGATTCCTAGCTAATGAGATAGCAATAGGGGACAAATAATGAGGTAGGTCGATCGAATGGCTTGGTCCCTCTCCTATATGTGGTCTCCATGCAATGTTACTTTCAAGGGGGTTCTTTGTTCGAAATTTTGATCACGGGTTTTTCTCATTATTTTCTTACTGAATCATTCAAGGTAAATAGGAAAAAAAATCTAGAAATCAATTGTAAAAAGAAACATATAATGAAACAGAATAATCCTTTGAAAGAGTAGTTGTATTATTCAAAATTCCCCAACAACGGTGCCAAAACTGATGGGTTTTCTATTGTTTTAAAGGGAATCCAGAAGATGGATCATTTACTTTGTCAAATCATGGATTTTTATGTTACCTTCAAATTGTTGTGCACTCTATATGCAAGGGAAATATACTCAATAGGTATTATAATGGTGAATTTGTAGAAAAAGGAATGTCTCGAAGAAAGGGATAATATAAAAGAACCAAAATAGAGTCGCCAAATTCTAAATCACTCAGAAGTAATGAAAATAGGATTTGACTATCTAGAGTAGCCAGATGGAAGCGATCTGTTGTGACCTTGGTCTAGGCATAATGAAAATGAGAAATAATCTATTTATGATAGTGTATCCATACAAAAGTGATCTACTGTGACCCTGGTCTAGGAATAATTAAAAAGGACATCTAAATTAATTATGCTAGCAAAACTAAATGGAAGCGATATGGTGTGACCTTGGTCTGGGTGTAATGAAAAGTGTAGCTAAACTATTGCAGAAAGGAAACACACATTGGACAATATCTAATCATATTGGTGACTATGTTGGAGGTATATGAAACCCTCTTCTTTTATAGAATCAACACATGCACTCTTCATATAGATAATCAATTCAAACACTTCTATGAACACACATAAGAACTGGAAAGAACATAATTGAATACTATTGAAACTAGAAATGTAAGTGTTACACCATAATATAATTTACTGGTTCTTATCGCTCTGTAAATTCCCATAGGTTGTTGTGAGGTAGAAGAAATTTATCAGAGGTAACTTTATCCAACCACTTTGAAACTGGGACCTAGCCTTGCCAGTTTCAGAGAGGGGTTTCTCTATAAGATTTATCTTTTTTTCAGGTTCTAGATATTAGGCTAGTTAAATAAATAAGACTGTGTTGTATGTTTTATAAAATGGCTGAAATATGCTTACGCATCCATTGGGCTATGGGATCTGTTTTATAAATTTTGAGACCAAAGAACAGATTTTAAAAGGTGTTTTCACAGGGCAGGATAATGCAACTGATAGATTCTTCAGAATAAAAATGATGGGTAGAAAAAAATATGAGATAATCAGTTAAGATAAAGAAGCATTCAAGAATTTCTCTATCATAACATCATAATACAAGCACTTAGATCTTTAAAAGCCAGAAATAGAGTATACAAAGATAAATTTTGTAACTTTAACTTCTTTTAAATGATCATATATAGAAAACATAAATGAATACAAAGATAGAAAAACCGTTCAATGAAGAGGAGTAAACATCACCAACAGTTAACATGCAGGAATCTTGTGAAACATCCTTTTTATTACTGGTAGATCTCTTGAAAACGATTACAGTGCTTACAGCTTTCTTGGGCATAAAGATCAACCCTGACTACTTCAAAAATTGAAGTATTTATAAGAAAAATTACAAGCGATCTTGTCATTAATGATCAGGATGTGTCAAAATCCAAAGATAACTAACTAGATAACATAATAAAAAATTGTAGGAACTGCTGATGATCTATCGGATTCTTCATGCCGATTTTGGGGAAGGCCATTGGGGAGTCATTTGCTTGACTTTGACTACTCCGCATGATGACTCGGTTTGTACCCATCATCATTTATTCGATCAAAGTGCACAAATCCTCCCATCTTTTCTGACTAGGAATGGTGACTTTGAGTAGTCTTCGATACACTTCATCCATTTCTGTGTATTTTGCAAAAGTTGGCTTGGTGATGAAAATATAGTTGATTTCATGTTGGATGTTGAGGTTGAGTTGTAGAGTCTCTAAAAATTCTTTACCTATTATGCTACACTGTATCCCTGAAAAATTGGAGTCGTCCTTTGCCACCATGGCAATATTTTGCTTGTAGTCGGACAGAGTCATCAGTTTGTCATTTAAAACCAACAAACAAGGAAGGCCTTTCTTATGCAATGCATCAATCTTGCTGAAGAATATATGAACTTCGATATCCATGTTTTGGGATCTCTCTTCCAATTTCTACATTAATCCTCTTTTGGTCAGGACCTTCTTAACTTCGAGGATAGTCTCAGTCCTATCCTCAATTTTCAGACTTTCGAGCTCATCCTTAGCCTTTGAATTTAGAAACTTGATGATTTCATTTGCTTATGTGGGAATTTCTCCCAACTCTCCCTTGATCCTGTCGATGGCCTGCTTGCTCCTTAACACCAATTTGTGTTGCTCAAGCATGATCTGCACAAGGGGCCATATTTCTATCATGGATTTTGAGATATCCATCCAAATGTTCTCCTTGGCTTCTGCTAGTGTTTTTCCCAGAACTATTTTCATTTGCAGTTGTTGTATCTCCTGCTTCAATTTTTCTGATGTGTTCCTCTCAGTGTTATAGTTGGCCTTGAAAGAAGATTTAATCTTCTAGAGATTCTCCATCTCTTGCTGCAATTTTTTAATTTCTACTCCTTGTAAAGTCATTTCCTCCATTGACTTTGCTAGAGCTTCAAATGTCTCTAGAAATGTCACTGGGGTAGCCGATGGAAGTTTTACAGTGGTGGTTGTTGATGTAGTCGTTGTGCTAACTCCTGTGAGGGGAACTGCACTCAATGGGATGATATCCATAGGATTTGTTTATTCTTTTTCCTTTACTATTTTTTTCAGCTCTTCTTCCATCTCTTTGATCAGTGCATTTTTCTCCATGATCAATTTTAGAATATCTTCTTTTTGACCCTCTGTCTCTGCCATCTCTTTGTTTTGTGATTCTTCAGTAGTTGACAGTTTTAATTTCTACCTCAAGGAGGCTATGTCAGCATTATTTTTCTTCAACAGCTCTTCAACTACTTTCACATTTGAGGGGTCATACCCAATATTTAGTACCATCTCTTCCAAAGACTTGATCATGTTGTCTTTTGCAAAGGAAGAAACTTTCTCTAGCTTTAATTGAGTCTGAAGATTGTTCAGAGAAACCTGTAATTTTGTAGTGGTTGTGGAAGCGTTTGCCAATGTTGAGAAAACCAAATTCCAGTATGTCCATGCAAACTCATCTGATCACCTAGATGTACTTTCTTGGCATCGAAATCAAGTGTTGACCTTTTGTAATCGGTGATTTCCTTTGGATGGGGCACATGTGCCTACATAAATGCCATGTGCATTCTCCCTTTTTCTGAATCAAAAGCAGAGAGAAAACTATGTTGTGTCGTTGATATCTATTTCCAGAATTGAGCATAGGTGTTATTGGTCAACATCTCGTTCTTCTTATTTATTAAATCATATTTCTCAAAGATACTTAGTTTTGCATACCCTTGTGATGGTTTGGCGGTCAAAGTGGTATTAGTGTGCATTTTTGAAGAAGAAGTGGACATCATCTGTTGATTACTTGAGAACAATGGTGAGTGTTCTCCCTCGATTACTGTGGTAGAATGGGTATCTTCCTCTCCTAACCTATTAGTTGTATGACTGGTCTTGGGCCTTTTCCTGTAAACCTGGAAGTCCTTTGCTAAGACTTTAGTAATTTAAGGGGAGGCATCCTTTCTGGGCATTTTCTCCTTTGGTATATGTGGAGTAGTGGCTATGCAAAAATGGCTGGAGGAGATTGTTGTTCAGTGTCTTCTAGAGTGTTCACCTCCCACTCTGTTTGATTAATAAATTTCTCAATCTCTAGTTTGGGCACATGAGCATATGGGGAAGTTTTATTCCTCAATCTCATTTCTGCAATGATCCCACATGGATCATATTTCCAAGGGAAAATGATGCCAAACTTCATTTCCTTTAGTAGCTTGTTTGCCTCTTCCCTAACAGCTCGACTGTTGCAGATAAAAGATCCTATCTGCCCTTTAATCCTCAATTGTTGTTTCTTTTTCAAAGCTACGAAGTGTATGTCATCTGAATTTATCCTTTACCTGATGTATTCCAAGGAGAATATCCTAACAGGTACATATCTGGGAAGCTTATAAGGAGCCATCTCACATCCATAAATTTTGATTTCAGTGTGATTTTGACATAGATACCAGTCTCCAGTATTGGCGAGGTCTGAGAGGTGTAAAATTATTTGAATATCCTCATTTATACTCGGTTCCTGTCTACCACTGAGAATGCTTACCAATGGGTGGTAAAACTTCTCAATGAATTGCTTGAAATTAAACTCTGTGGAGATTTTTCTCAGTAATGAAGTCCAAGAGGTGACAGGCTGTGTTTTTTTTTCCTGGTCCAGTTTATGCATGGGAAATAAGAAATTATTTGCTTGAAAGAACACAAACATATAAGCCAGTATTGCAGAATACCGGAAGATGCCCTCTGTGGGAAATCTGAAAATTTGCTCATGCATGTTCTCAGCTAGAAAAATGTTGTAGTCGAACTGAGTGGTGGATTTCTCTTCGGCAGAAAAAATGGACAAGAAACACAGGATTGGCTCATCCACCCATTCGTTTGAATAATATATGAGCAGAAAACACAAGGATGAAATGACTTCATTGCCTTTTTTTGAAAACATGGAAGAATGGTAAGGGGGAATTTTCTTGGGGAATTGGGCATTATGTGGGAGGAAAAACTCGAAAATATGCACTCTCTGGGAAAAAGACAGATTCTGGTACATTTCGGTTAGAACTTCAAGGGTGAAAGTAGAAGGGGATTCGGCTCTGGGGTTTTGAATCATCTGGTCAATGGCCTCAGATGTGATCGTGAAAATGGACTCTCCAGACGATGAAACAATGGCACTCTGATCAAGGAGATAATGCACCTGACATTTGAGGGAGAACTCAGGAAAATGGTGAATTTGGGGAAAACGATACAGTGGGAGATTGGACTCCCAAAGTCCAATATCGTCACTTTGATCTAGGAAGGTGTCCCTGAACCATGAATGGAATTTGGTGAAATTGAATTCACATTTGGTCTCTGAGATCGGGTAGTCTTTTTTGGCTAGCGGGATCCGGTAAAGATCGACAGGAGGTGGGAGGAATGGATTTTCCTCGACCTATGATTTCTTAGGTTTTGGCGCCATCAATTCAACTGGTACCTGCAAACTGAAACAAAAAATGTTAGCGGTTGATTGGATTTATCTCAGTTACTGGCTGAAAATGGCGGGTGAAATGAGCTTCTGGTATGCGAAAAATGCAAACAATGTGATAATGGTGGAAACGAGATTAAATTTGGGTGGACGGGTATCTGTTGGGTGTGGGGGATAGGTCAACAGGCTAACGAATATGTTATCCTATATTAATTGGCCAACGGATAACTTGGGTATGAGGTTGAAAGTAAAGGACGGGTGACGGGTGTTTCAGGATGATGTGGAAGGAGGTGATTGGAGGGTAGGTGAAATGGGACTTGACGTTTGATGGGTAAGTGGGGAGAGATATGCCAGGGAAGTGATGAGGCAAGACTTGTAAGAGGGGGTAGTGGAGTGTGACATCACGAGATGACGGGGTAGTGGAGTGTGACATCACGAGATGATGGGGTAGTGGAGTGTGATGTCATCAGGCATCGGTGGTATAGAAAGGCTGGTATGGTGGTATGCTGGAGGGGGGGGTAGGCAGTAACTAGTTTAGAGAAAGGGGGATCTGACATAACAGATTTGTGCCACGCTAGGATGGGGCCCACCGGGAAAAACTACCATATCGCCCCCCACCCCCATTAAAGATAGAATGGTCCAGGGGGTCTGAAAGCTCTTGTCAGTCGTACATATGAGATTCATTTGCTCAGTCGTTGATCTCAGTGCACCCTTTAATCATGGAGCGCATAGCACATTTTATTGCTGAAACTTAGGATAGTGGAAATTTGTGGGCTTTTCGTGTTGTTTCTTTTCGTTTTTTGCCACCAAGGGGGTTAGAACACAACCTTCTAACATCGAACAAAGAATTTCATCTAACAACATGCTTGTTTTATTGAATAAAAGACAACTAACCTATGTTCTAACCTATTTACCTAACACATTTAACCCAGATTAGATTGTTGGGCTAAAAATTACTCTATCCTTGGGCTATTTGACCAAGATTAAACAGTTTGGTCAAATTTATTCACTACCTAGCCTATCAACTTGGCTAAGATTAAACAGTTTAGCCAAGCTTTATTCACTAATTCTATTGTTGGGAACTTTAATTGTCTAAATGAATAGAAAATTAAGGTGTTCAATATAAATTATCAACCTAGGGAAGTCTTTTGTTTCAAGATAATTGTGCACAGTCTATGATAGATTATGGAAGCAACACTAATCTAATTGTAGTAGGGAAAAGGAAACAAAAATGATCACTAACACAATTATGCTGACATAGCTGGAGTTCTACAGAATTGGAATCACAATTGAAATCTAAAATGATGAGTGTATAAGAATCCTGGATTACATACTCTAATCTAACCTTCTATTTTACTTTTGCGGGAAGAATTTCTCTACTAATTGCAGAAAGAAATCTACTTATTGCAAGAAAGTAATTCACACTTTTATTTTCTTTTACTTGAAAATAAGATTTTAATCTAATGCAGAAAAAGGAAAAGCAGTTCTCCAGCAGTGTTCAACAATTGACTTTTAATTCTCATGAGACAGATTTATGCACATCTAACAGGAAGGAACTAGAATGTAATAGCAACTGTATTCTAGAATTGTTTAATAGTTAAATCATTCACATTAAAAAAACTATTCTGGAATTCAAAATAGAGGGGAATCTGTGAGGAAGGTGGGCCCTTTCCTTCTCATTGAATCCTCTCAAAGAAATAGGCTACAGTCTACTAAAGAAATTCAATCCACTCTTCTATTGATTTGCCAAAATGTTTGTGTACAATAAGCTTTACTTCACTTCACTTTCTCACAGTAAAAATCTGTCACTCTGATTACAAAAGCTCTGTTATTTAAAGTCAGAGTCATTCAGTTAAAACAAAATCAGAACAGCCTTGAGAATCCATGATTCTCGAGTTGTTTGTATGATATCATTAATACAAGATCTAGAACTAATCTTGTATGTTAAAACATGTAACGGTAGGTGTAGCAGCTTTCAAGATCGGTGGCATTTGTTACAGCATCGTATAACATCATAATTGGTGGCATTTGTTGCAGCAATCATGTAACAACAGAATCGGTGGCACCTATTGCAGTAGTCGTGTAACAACTTCCAGGATTGGCACATAGTTATAGAAACTTCCAATATTGGCGCATAGCTGTAACATCTTCCAAAATTGGTGCATAGCTGTAACAGCTGGTGTAACAATAGGATCCATTCTTTAAGACTTGGTTGTTCTATACATTTCAATCATTAGTTGAATCATTTTATGGGTAAATCATGTGAATGTTACGAATCAAACATGCTAAGTAAATGAAAATATAAAAGCAAGATAAATGATTCATACCTTGGAAAAAAAAGGTCTTAGCACACATTATAGTAGGCATTAGCTTAGAGAGGATAAGGTTGAATAGGAAAAATATGTGATGAAAAAGGGACATTTATGGGTCCTAACATGCCCCCCAACTGAAGACATTGCATGTCCTCATGCAAAACACATTCAAACCTTACTCTGTAGCTGAATTAGGGAACTGGCTCCTCCAGTGTAAAACTGCTAAGATAAATTGCTAAGTGCCTGTATGGAAAAATGTTGTGTTAAAAATAAAAGTTGTGGTGTCATCAATCTGTCTAAGTTTCTTTGTCTTGAAGAATAGAATCAGTTTGAGTTGCTTGACTAACAAATCATGAGGGAAACAAAGGTTCTTGTTTGAAATCTCCTTGTAAACCAGCAACTACCTTATGATGTTGAGATCTCCTCAGTTGTGTTGTTCTATGTGTAGGAGTAAGTGCATGTTCAGTCTTGACTGAGAGATTTGTTGGTCCTTCAACAACTGACACTTTTACTATCTTATAACTTGCCTCAAAGTAAGTATTTCCACATTCAAAGCACATGAGTTCTTTATTTCTGTCCATAACATCTTTTGTCAGTGCTAGGATATCCAAAGGTATCCCTTATGGATTCTTTTGTCGAGCAGTCTCCACTTCTTGTTTCAGGGTAATTAACTCTGCTTTGAGGCTTTCATTCTCTGTTATGAGTGCAGTAATTTTGGATTTTTCTGTATTCCTTATCTTTCTCTCAATTTGGGAAAACAGTTGGGCAAGTGGCACATCCTCAGTATTATTTGTAACTGGTTCGTGTGGAGTAGTTATGCTGTCAATAGTTGTTTTTGGTGGAACAATTGTTTCTTGTGTAATAGTTGGGTCTTCCATGACTAGTTCTTGTGGAACAGTCTCGTCTTGAATAGCTGGTTCTTGTGGAACAATTTCATCCTGCATGACTTGTTCTTGTATACCAATCCCATCATTTGCAGTTGTCTCTACTGGCACTTTTAGTTCACTAGAAAAGACTAGTTCTTGTCTGACAGTCCCTTGATCAACCATAGAGGATAATGGATGAAGAATAGGAATAGCTTGTTCCATAGCTTTCCATCCAATTGTTGCTTCCACAAACTTGGTAGAAATGGTTTTCCTACTAGGTAAAATAAAAACGAAAGAAGAGGATTTCTTCTTTGTTGTTGGAGGAGGAACATAATGTTCTTCCTCAACCACACAAGTAGGAAATTCTGGTATACCTGGGTCTGTTATGATCTGTACATCGTTACTTGACATATGATGAACAAAATCATCAGGCGGAGCCGATGATTCTACTGTGATTGGAGTACATTCAGTCTAAATTGAGAGAATAGTTGCTTGAAGTTTTGGGCACAAAGTAAAACCTGGTATACGTATCTCTGTAGAGTTCTTTGTCATAGTAGAAGAAGGGTTTTGAGTTGTTGCTGATATAATTGGGTCAAATTCTTTCCAAAATTTTCCCTTGAATGGACGTTTTCGTTTCTGAGATAATCCACCGGTAGTGATAGTAGGGCTTGGAATAGTTGTTGCAGCAATAGGTGGCTCTGTCAGTGCAACAACAAAAGGGGTAGTCATACTTGTTGTTGCAGTGGATCGTTCTGACCTTGTGCACTTTCTAGGTGATCCAGATACAGGAACATGGGTTCTCTGTTTAGGAGCAGGGGGTAATTTTTCAACAACACCTATCGTGGCCATGGGTTGTGACGCATGGATCGGTGTAGTAGCTGGTTGTTCCTCATTTTGAGCGATCACAACTACAGGCTGTGTCAATTCAATTCCATCAAGTCTTGTCTGGCTGGTGCTAGGATGGTCACGGGTTGTGTGTTTACTTCTCTGGGTCATCTTACGGGCAGCGACAGTAGGGGTTTGTACTATTGTTGCAGCCGAGGGCAGAGACTTAGGAAGAGGTCCAATCATATCTTTAGGTATAGAAGGTGGATGGTCTGCTACAACAGGTAATGGGTTATTGGAAATGCCCATACCTTTTTGAATTAATAGTCCGATGAGTCTGTGATTAGAAAGGAAGTTCTTGGGTTTTTTGGATTTTTTACAAAATGAGCCATGTTATTCAATGAATGGAGGAGAAAATAAGGAATGTTTATGAATTTATGTTGTTGCATGTGTGATAATAAGATGAAATCAGAAAAATAAACAACTTGGTACCTTCCTTCGCAGGTAATGTACCTTTTGACAAAATATGCAAATTTCCCCCATGGCTCTGGTAAGGAATTGACATCCATACCTCGGCCTTTTGTCCGAATTTGCTCATTGTCAATGAGGAAAGCCTTTTGAGCATCCAGAAGATGTGTTTTTCTATTAAACCATCGATCTCCTGTTGTTGGCAACCCTATGACAACAACAATGCTTTCTTCTGATACTGGAATCCTTACCCCATTCACCATTGAATATCCTTCGGTGAGATTTTGACTAAACTCCAATACCTCGTCCACATTAAATCCCTGCAGCTTCTTAAAATACGATATTCATCTGGCCTTGAGAAATATTTGGTAGGCCCTTGGGTGTAACAACAAAGTGTCCAAATTTGCGGGTGCATACCTCACAGTTGATCCTCCCATGATGTTGCTTGAGAGTCTAATAGACACGTAGGAGGAGAGACTAGCACCTAAACCAAAAACACAGCTAGTTCGAATGTGGTTTGCATGAAGAATACAATGTCTCAGCAAAAAGAAGTGTGGTCGAAAAGGTGGTGAAGGTGAGTATAAAATACTGATTGGACGGCTAG